>CAIGQZ010000690.1:8271066-8286028 GCA_903798205.1 Danio tinwini | reverse complement strand
GGGGGTGGTGGTGGGCTTAGTTAGCTAGGTGTCTTGTCTGTGGCAGGTGTTTGTTTTTTAAGTAATGGACACACAACAGGCAAAAGAAAGAAACTCACAAGAACATCGGTGGAGAATTATCTGAAGAACACCGGAGAACATCTTGTGCATTGCTGGAGTTCAGCAAGCATGTAGAGCTCTGTTAGTCCTGTCTTTGTCTTTTACAAAATAGTGTAGTGAATAGTATAAACTACAGTAATTTACTTTATGTAGCCATTACAGATAGTAACTGTGATAATAAATGGTAAATTACCCTTCAACAATTACAACAGTAATTAAGTTTTTTTTTTTTTTAAATAGAGGAGGTCTGCAATTAACAACACATTGTATAACCTTTATTTGCCTTTAAAAAAACACCAAATAATAATTTAGGATAATGTTATCTTCTGAGAACTTCCTGAACACAGAGCTCTACATGCTGTATATACAGATTAAAGCAATGTGATTGATGCTTTTGTATCTTGTCTTATTACTGAAGTAAAATGAGCAGAGACAAATAATTCCCTTTTACTTGTCTTCTATGTGTTCCGAAAAATGAGAATACTTCAAGCGCAGAAATGTAAGTCTCTGCCATCTTGGTTTCTGCTGGGAGAAAATTCTCTCATTGAGTGCAGGATTCAACGTCAATTGTAATTCAGCAATTTATATTTGAAAAGCGAATTAAACTAAAAACTTACGTTACTTTTTTAAAAATAACTTAAATATTACTTCATTTTTAAGGTAATGTGTTACTTTTTACTTAGAAAAGCAATATTATTGCGTAACTTGTAATGCGTTACCCCCAACACTGTATACCACCAGTTCCTGAAGTTCCCACCCTACTTCAACACAAAAGTCCTGTTTACACTGCATGTGTTCATTAATTTAACCTCTTTGTTTCATTGTAAACAGAAAATGTATTGATATCTGCTGATTTGTTAATTTTATGCATTTTCTGTTGTTTGCTGCCAAAACAATAAAGTACAATTGTCTGAAGAACTGATGGGCTTTCTATTTTTAATAACAGTTAAGAATCCGGATTAATTTTAGTAAAACTACAATAACTCCTATATATAATATACCATTAATGTGTATGCAGTAGCTATTATGCTGAGTGTATAGAAAGAACTACAGTTCAGTAATTTACTGTAAGCAGTTTCCAGTTAGTTACCGCTACTGCTCTGCTACAATGACTAACTGACAACACTGTTGAACCTGGTAAAAAAACAGGTAAGGTCTAATACATTTATTACAGTATGTATTTGTTTTAAGTGTCATTGTTAATTGATGTAAACTCACAGGGCATTAACTAATATTAACTATTTAATTTTAATAATGTATTAATAATACAACCGCCAAGATCTCTTTTCAAAACTATTTATTAATGTCTACTGTATGTCCATGAGGACTTTAAAATATTATTTCAAACATTTAAGTAGACACGTTACTTGCATTAAATCTGCTTTATGTATAAAAAAAAAAAAAGTTTTTGAACAAAGAAAACAAACGGCCGGGCATTTGTTGTAATATACGCAGAATTAACAGTACTGCATTTTATTTTGCTTAGAAATTTTAAGTGGACATTGTGGGAAAGTACATGCATTTAGATTTGCTTTCTTGATTATCAGATAAAATTGTTAGCTAAAAAAAAAAAAAAAAAAAAAAACAACACCAAACAAAACAAAATAGTCACTAGCCTGAAATTAAAAACTAATTTTCCATTTACATTGAAATTATTCATTACTTAACATGTTAATATGTGAATTAACAAGAGTATGCTTTAATGGTGAATGTATATGAAGGATTTTAGGTTCAGGTCATGGTTTATTTTGAACTGTTTTGTTCGTTGTGTTCCTAAGAGAAAAAAGAAAGAAAACAAATGTCAGTCCTGTAGGCGTACTACAGCATATCAAACCTGATAGACATTTACACGTTCAGAAAAGCAAAAATCAGCAAGAAACTGTGAAAGTATTTGCCTTCAGCTTTTGATGATGCAAAGGGGTCCTGCAGTGTTCCCCCTTGGCCTCTTCCTCATTGGCATAGATGGCATTACACAAGTTGCAGAAATATCCCACCACAGGTCGAACAAACTCCATCCCTTTTGGTAGAGAATAACAGACCAGTGGTTAAGCACAAGTCTTATCTGCCTTACTGTTTTGTATTAGCAGCAACATAATATAAAAGACATAACCATTTAAAAAATATATTGAAGCTATGATATAGGTTGTTTTCACATGACGTCATTGATGATGTGTGAAAATCAGATTCAGATGGAGGACAGGAAGTAATTCTTCTACATAGGAATCTCTATTAGAACATCAAAATGTTTTATGTTGCTTTTAATTGTATAAATTGGCTAAAATGAGAAATGCTGAACAGCTTTTAAAGACTTCCAAAGGTTTTTGCGAATAAAGGGGGGAAAGTTCAAGAGATTGGCTGAAAAATGGTACAAAAGGCAGCATGTAATAAACATTTATTCAATACATCCATGTATACAAACTTTTTTCGAACGTGATAATTCGTTTGACAGCACCAATAAAGATTCAACACAAGCCTATTTATCGGTTTAAATATGTTAATGTGTTATATAAAAATCAGATACAAACTGCACCACACTTTTATTAAATCCAGAAGAATATAAATAACTTTCCCTGCCATGCAATCGATGCAATGAAATCTCCATTTTGTTTTGCTATAATCACAGTCTTTACTGGCGTTTCAGCAGAATAACAACCGTGACATTAATGTCTATATGCGCAGCAGCAGTGAATGTTTGCGGACAGTAAGTTCGTCGACCGAACAAAAAAAGAAATGATACCCTTGTGAGCAAAACTAGACGGTTATTATTGTGAAGCACTTTTCCCCCTTACAAAAATAAATATAATAATGTAGACTATGGGTCCATGCTTTTGTATGCTTTCATCTGTTATTCTGTGATATCTGGAGGATATAACGTTATCCGGATGAGGGAAAACTATAGTAATTCATAATAAACATGTTTTTGAACCACATAAAGTGTATAATGTGTACAACTCTGTGTTAATGAAGCCTATTATATGACTTTTAAAAGTGAAGCCTATTGGATAATTTGTTAATTACTAATGTACCACAGCAACAGCATAATTACTACAACAGTTTAATGCAAGTATTTATCTATAGTATGCTTCAAAACACTACAGTTTTTTTTCCCTGTGATAGCTTACAGTATATACCGCCTCGATGACAGCAAATATATTTTAGTTCAGTGGAAAACTCGGCCCTCTTCATGATATAAGGATTATGCCCAACATATGTGCTTATTTTCTATTTATATCTCCTTTGAAGTATGGTATAAATCGCAAAAATACACAATATCCTCTGTTTCCCATTCAGTTTTTCACTTCCTGCCCTCCAACTGAATTCCTTGCATCACCAGAACCATGTGATTGCAAACAACCTATTTTCGCCACTATACATGCTTTTTCTTAATTGCTCCAGGTCTGCAAATGATAATTTAGTGGTTTTGTACCCTGCAGAGCTCTTTGCAGGGTTGTGCGTGTAATCATCTTGTTGTCTTATGAGCGTGGATTGTGAAACCTGCTCTTACCCACTGGATCCATCAGGAGTGTTTGTGTTTCCGCTTGTGTTCCAGTTCCATTGTCTGCTTCAGAAACCTGCTTCTTGTAATTCAACATTCAAAAACCAGCATCAGTAAGTGTTCTACAAAGCAGTAACTGAAAGCTCTCAAAACAAGTATATTTATAAACAGTTGAAGTCAGAATTATTAGCCCCCCTTTGAATTTATTTTCTTTTTTTAAATATTTCCCAAATGAAATTTAACAGAGCGAGGAAATTTTCACAGTATCTGTCTGTCTATTATTAGTGTCTGATAATATTTTCTGGAGAAAGTCTTATTTGTTTTATTTCGGCTAGAATAAAAGCAGTTTTCAATTTTTTTTAAAAACCATTTTAAGGTCAAAATTATTAGCACCTTTAGGCTATTTTTTCGATAGTCTACAGAACAAACCATCATTATACAATGATTGCCTAATTACCCAAACCTGCCTAGTTAACCTAGTTAAGCCTTTAAATTGCCCTTCAAGCTGAATACTAGTGTCTTGAAAAATATCTAGTAAAATATTATTTACTGTCATCATGGCAAAGACAAAATAAATCAGTTATTAGAAATGAGTTATTAAAACTATTATATGTTTAGAAATGTGTTGAAAAAAAATCTCTCCGTTAAACAGAAATTGGGGGGAAAAAAATAAACGGTCTAATAATTCAGGGGGATAATAATTCTGACTTCGACTGTATGCATAAAACCAGGCATTTAAATTCTATTATAATAGCGCTAATGATTAACCTCATCATTCAGTGTGCTGGATTCATCTTTAGTCTTCTCCAACTCAGACTGGTATAGAAAGTACCTAGCAAACAAATTAAATAAGCAGACATTTTCAATTCAGTTTAAGAAAGCAATGACTCATTATTTTTATCATTGATTATAGCTGTTCAAAGACTAATCACTAGAGCCAGACGGAATCTGCTGTCGTTTTTTTTTTTGCCTTTTCTGCTGAGAATTTGTCAAAATCTGCAGATTTCTGCGGAATTATTTTGAGAGTATCATAACTAAAAACCTTAATATGTGAAATAAAAAATAATACCTTTTTAACTTTTATTTAATGTTTAAAATGCAAATCCAATTAGATTCACTTTATTAGGTAAACAAAGCAAGTCTCTCATATAATATATCTACTAAAAGACAGAAAATATTACTTTACAAACTGCATTGTACATAAATCAGATGAACATTTTCATATTAGTCAATAATAATACTGTAATTAATTTAAAAACTGAATAAATTTAGATTTACACACATTTACTCAAGTTAATAAACAATTAATGATGGGCAAAAAATCTGCTGAATTCTGCGCACGCAGATTCCTTGTGGGCCTACTAATCACTTACAAAATCTAATTTGACATACATAATATATGCACATGAACTATGCTCTCAAAATATTTCAATGTATATTTAAATGTATTAATAATTTGTATATACATCTATACATGGACGAGTGTATTTATTGATACAAAATATCCATTTATTAAAATAGTATTTAGTCACCAAACATATTTAGAAATTGAAAGATAAAACAATTGAATTCAAGCAAAATATTGCAAAAATAAATTACAAACTACAAAATTTAACTACATTTTTCCTTTTTTTTTGCTTCTCTTGATTTTTCCTCTTTTTTAAATTTGTATTTAATATTTTTCTATAACATAAATTTTGGTGTACTAGTTTTTGGAGCATTAGATAAGCTCCAGATTTGGCTTCCGTACTGATTATCATATGTATAATGTATATGCACAAATATAATATTGTATAGCTTTCTATAAAAAATATGAATTTAATTTTATATGCTGAGCACTGTATATAGTATAGACAAAATAAATTTTAGTTTGTACGTAATTAGTCACGATTAAACATTTACAGCGCTAGATAAACCTGCTGCATTTTACATTAATATGCAGAACTAAAGGCTTTACAATTAAAAACAAGCTCCTACAAAGAATGATACATTACTAGATGATACCTTTTATTTAAATGGGCATGTTTGGTGGACACTGCAATCTTGGGATGTTTTCCAGCAACTGTAATTTTATTCATATTGGCTGCAGACAAAACCTTCTCGGCATCAGAGGCGTTCTCCATCTCAATTAGTCCCTGGTTTAGGGGGTTGGGGAAGAGTTGAGTTGTATTATTAAATTTAGTGAAAGATTCAATCTGACTGAAATGTACACTGAATTAATTTGAAACTTTTTACTGTTCGATGGAGGCGAAACATCCAGTGACGTTTTACAGTCCCGTATGGTTCTGCGATGTTCAGAAAATCTGCATCAGTGTATTCATCAGACTTTGGAAGATTTCGAACCCGGATCACTCTGCCATACACTTCCTGAAAAAGAAAAAAACACTCTGTTAGCTGAGCTGTAAATAATCAAAAAGATTATCTCAAAGACTCTTTTGGAGCCTGGGTGAAGTTTATTTCTTGATTTTACCTCCTCATCACTAGATGTTTGCATGAATGGGTCCATGTTGGTTTCCATGGGAGTCTCAGCTTCTTCGGTGGTTTCGGTCTCTGACATCAGGACTGTACTCTCTTCAATGGGTGCCACTAAAGGTGTAGGCTCAGTATTTTTATCTTCAAAATGTAGAGTTTCATCTTCAACGTTCATCAAGTCATTGCCTTCTACTTTCTCAGGCTCGGGGTCAACATTGTTCCTGAAAAACAGAATCCAATATTATGCAATAAAAGAAAAGAAAGCTGATAGCAAACGAATGCTTCAGTCATTTAAATGAAAGTTACCCTTCATTCACTTGGCTGTATTTCTGAGACACCTTTATCCTTAGAATTTTGCCGCCTAGTTTAATATGCTGCTTCTTACAATCAGCTTCAAGTTTTGCAGCATCAGCAGCATTCACCATTTCAATTAATGCCTTTTCCACCTGAAAACAAACAACATTGAATTAAAACAACAACATTTCTGCATATATCCTGTAGACAACTCATACAAACCATATCATGAACATTTAAGAGTAGGGCTGGGAGACAATGAATAGGAATAACTATTGTTTAAGCCAGTGGTCTCAAACTCAATTCCTGGATGGCCTCAGGTCTGCATAGTTTAGCTCCAACCACCTTCAACTCACAGCTGCTTAATAGTTGCAAGAAGTCTTGACTTAGACCAAGATGGCGGCGCGTACACATCGCGAGGCTCGGCGTCTCTCCAGTTTCTGCAATTTTGCAGTATTTTTCCTGCTCATTTCGGGTCTGTTCGTGCAGAACAGTAATGCCTTTACATCGTACACCCGACAGGAGATCTTGGATATTGGTTTGTGCATTTCGGACAGTTCTATCAGCAATCTACGACTCATCCCAGAGATCGCCAGGACACCCGAGGCTGAGCGCTCTGTCCGGCCGGGCAGAAGTGCTCGGAGACGGCGACGCGAACGTAAACAAAGGCGGGGGAAGCGCGGCGGGCTAAGAGCTAAGCTAAAGCTAACACCACACCGGCTCTCTTTACCCAGCATCTTCCTCGCCAATGTACGGTCCCTGGTGAACAAAATGGATGAGATTAGACTGCGCATCAACCACAGCAAAAGATTATGGATCTTGGCTAAACAGCGGGATACCAGACAACGCTGTATCTTTAACTGAGCATCAGACATTCCGAGCAGACAGAGCGGCGGATGACTCCGGTAAGACCCGAGGCGGAGGATTATGCATTTATATTAACAAAGCGTGGTGCACAAACTCTGTCATCGTTGGGAGACATTGCTCTGTTAACCTGGAATTTCTGATGGTCAAATGCAGACCGTTTTATCTGCCACGGGAGTTCACCTCCACCTTTATAATCGCTGCTTACATTCCACCCGATGCTGATGCAAAGCTTGCTATGAATGAACTTCATGCAGCCATCAGCAAACAACAGACTGCTCACCCGGAGGCTGCTTTTATTGTTGCGGGGGATTTTAATCACTCAAACTTAAAGACAGTGCTCCCCAAATTCCATCAAAACATTTTCTGTCACACACGGGGAAACAAGACTTTGGACCAGGTATACACAAACATGGCTGAAGCCTATGCTGTTACCCCCCTCCCCCACCTGGGTCAATCAGATCACCTTTCTTTGTTCCTCACCCCCCGATACTCGCCCCTCATCAACCGTGTGAAGCCATCAGTGAGGACCATCAAAGTGTGGCCAGCGGGGGTAGACTCCACACTCCAGGACAGGTTTCAACACACAGACTGGAGTATGTTTGCTTCCCAGGCCACATGTGGCTCTCACACAGACATTAACAGCTACACTTCCTCTGTTCTGGAATACATCAACACCACCATTGACAGTGTTACAACCCAGAAACAGATCACCACATACCCAAATCAAAAGCCATGGATGAACAAGGAGGTGCGCCTCCTGCTGAAGGCACGCAACACTGCCTTCAGATCAGGGGATGCACAGGCCTACAGCACTTCCAGGGCTAATCTGAAGAGGGGCATCAAAAAGGCCAAGCACTGCTACAAGCTAAAGCTAGAGGAGCACTTTTCCAACTCTGATCCTCGGCGCATGTGGCAGGGCATACAGGCCATCAGCAACTACAAACCCAGCCATTCCACACCCACAGCCACAAATGTCTCCTTCCTGAATGAGCTTAATGACTTTTATGCCCGCTTTGAAAGAGACAATAATGAACCCTACATCAGGATCACTTCCTCAACCGACCACTCACCCATTACACTCACCTCCTCAGAAGTCTACACCGCACTGAGTCGGATCAATGTGCGTAATGCTGCTGGACCAGACGGTATTCCTGGGCGTGTCCTCAAAGCATGTGCAGAACAGCTCGCTGGGGTATTCACAGACATTTTCAACCTGTCCCTTAACCTAGCAGCTGTGCCAACATGCTTTAAAACCACCTCTATTGTGCCAGTGCCGAAACACTCCAGCCCAACATGCCTGAATGACTACCGCCCGGTAGCACTCACACCCATCATCATGAAGTGCTTCGAGCGGTTGGTCCTGGCACATCTGAAAGACTCTCTGCCATCCACACTGGACCCACATCAGTTTGCCTACCGGGGCAACAGGAGCACAGAAGATGCAGTCTCCATAGCACTGCACTCTGTACTCACACACCTGGACAATAAAAACACATACGCACGAATGCTGTTTGTTGACTTCAGCTCAGCATTCAACACTGTCATACCCTCTAAGTTAATGATCAAACTTAGAGACCAGGATATAGACACGTCTCTCTGTAACTGGGTTATGGACTTTCTGACTAACAGACCTCAGAATGTTAGATCAGACCACATTTGCTCCACCACCGTCACACTCAACACTGGTGTACCACAGGGCTGTGTGCTGAGCCCCTTCCTCTACTCCCTTTTCACCATCGACTGTAGGCCTGTGAACAGATCCAACGCCATCATCAAATTTGCAGATGACACCACAGTGATTGGTCTAATCAGCAACAATGATGAGACTGCCTACAGGGAGGAGATACAGCATCTGGCCACGTGGTGCACCAACAATAATCTGCTCCTTAACACCGACAAGACCAAGGAGCTCATTGTGGACTTCAGGAAGGGACGAACAGGCTCACATGATCCCATCTACATCAATGAGATGGCCGTCGAGCCTGTATCATCCTTCAAGTTCCTGGGGACCCACATCTCCAAGGACCTTTCCTGGACCACCAACACCTCCAGCCTGGTCAAGAAGGCTCACCAGCGCCTATTTTTCTTAAGGCAACTTAAGAAGAACCAGCTGTCATCAGCCGTCTTGGTGAACTTCTACCGCTGCACAATAGAAAGCATCCTGACGAACTGTGTCACAGTCTGGTATGGAAGCTGCTCTGTTGCGGAGCGTAAGGCACTGCAGCGGGTGGTGAAAACTGCCCAACGCATCACAGGGACCAAACTGCCAGCCATAGAGGACATCCAGAGGAAACACTGTCTGCGCCGAGCACGCAGTATTCTTAAAGATTCCTCTCACCCTGCTCACAGACTGTTTTCTCTCCTGCCTTCTGGCAGGCGCTTCAGGCTCCCCCGGACAAAAACCAGCAGACTAAAGAACAGCTTCTTCCCCAGAGCTGTCTCCCTCTTGAACTCTGCTCCCCACTGACTTTTTGCCCCCCTAATACACCCCACTCTCCTCTCCTCATAACTCAGACTCATCATAAACACTGCACTACTTAACATTTGCACATTTAAAAATTGCACATATTCATTGCACTGATTCATTTATTTGAACTGTACATACCCACTGCACATGTACATTTGTAATTATGTACACATCCACTGTACATACACATTTGTAATTATGTTTATCTATCTGCACACTTCTGATTATTAATAGCAACCTGTACATTTATCCATCTATTGTAAATCTCTGTTCATAGCTGACACAACCTGTATATAATGTTCATAGTACATCCATTTGTAAATATCACCATAATTTTTCTATAACTGCACTTTATAACTTATACCTGTATCCTGCACTTGCTGCTATTGCACTCCTGGTTAGACCTAAACTGCATTTCGTTTCCTTGTACTTGTACATGTGTGATGACAATAAAGTTGAATCTAATCTAATCTAATCTAACACCTTGATTAGTTGGATCAGCTGTGTTTGATTAGAGTTGGAGCAAAACTGTGCAGAGCTGCAGCCCTCCAGGAATCCAGTTTGAGACTTATGAAGTAAGCCTTTTTTGACCAGTATGATTACATTGAGGCATAATAATCTGATAATGTAAACAATGCTCAACTGATAAACCCAATTTAATTTGTGCAAGTCTATTCAACAGTTCATTGTGATTATTCTAATAGAATATTTTAAATAAAATGTGTAGAAATCAGTTTGTGAAACTACACATTCTTGTGGAAATAAAAGTATTTTTCTCTTAAATGTTTAATCTATGAAATAGCTAAAATAATTTTGCCACTATAGGAAATCCATACATATAAAAATATTTTAACCAAATTCAAACAATCTTGTTTTAGAAAGCACTTAACATGTAATGTACATGCAAAGAATCTGTTTTAAGCATAACTTATTCAGCTAAATTAGATTGGATTTGTTTTTATATCAAAGTTTGACATTTTACATACACTTTTTGTCTTTTATTTCAACATTAAAATAATGAAATTCGAACACTTTACCTTTCGATTGCTACGAACCAAACAACAGCCTGCCACATCTCCATATTTCTCCCCAATTTTCAGCAAATCTGCTTCACTGTACTTTTTAGCAACTGGAAAACCTGCCACCTCAAGAACTCTGCCATACTTTTCCTAAAAAAAACACAATAATAAAAAAATAATAAAATACAATTTTTTTTAGAATTAACATTTTTTTGAGGGGAAAAAAACCCAACCAACCTCTGTTCCTGAAGCAGAGATCTTATTTTCATCACCTAAAACAGAATGGACATACTCATTAATTTTCTCTAATTCTTTAGTCAGTAAAACCATAAAAAAACATACAGCAGAGTTTGATAGATTTTATGCTTAAATTACTTATTACCAGTAAAATAAATACCTTGCTCTGTCAGCGTGTTTTCTAGATTCTCTGAGGAATCTGCGGCCTCCTACAAACAGGACAGGTACAATTTAATTGAAACTTTTTTTTTTCTTACAATCAGCTGAAATAATTCACTCTATGTTGAGTAGTGGATCGTCTGAGCAGTGGGAACAAGACAGTGATATTTTATGTCATTTTATTTTTTTAAGCATTCTAAATAATCAGCCAACTTGTTTGTTGTTGTGTATCTGTGTGGTGTAAATTGGCTTTTAAGTGCCAACCAAGTTTCCATCAACTCACTAGAGCAGCTAACTGTAGTATTGGTAATCTTGTAACCAACAATAAACAAGACAAGCACATTGGAGTCATGTGGGTGTAATGTTAGCTATTTCAGAGTTTAAACCAGGGGTGTCAAACTCAATTCCTGGAGGACCGCAGCCCTGCACAGTTTAGTTCCAACCCTAATAAACACCCCTGATCAAACTTATTGAGTGCTTTAGGCTTGTTTGATACATGGAGATAGGCGTGTTGAAACAGGGCTGGTACTAATGGCTCGTTTCCACTGAGTGGTACAGTACGGTACGGTTCGGGTCGGTACGGGTCACCTTTATCAAGCTTGCGTTTCCATTACAAAGGGTACCCGTTTGGTGGGCGTGGTGTACTACAGAGAGTTTCAGTCAACGTCATTCTCGCTCGAATAAATGTTTACAGTAAAGCTGTACAGTTCGTTCACATTATATGAGAAGCTCTCCTAACAAAACAGATGCTTTAAACATATTACTTGTTTATAAATGTTTATTACTAACATTTCTATGAACATGATTTGATTATAACTGCAGATCAATGACAGTGTGACAGTGTTACAGCCTACTGTAACGTCTGCAATTATATAAAACAAATAAATAAATGCAACATATATGAACACATACAACCCCTTACAGTCTCCGATATGTTACCATTTACAGATAAACTACACACAGCATACATTTAGTCCTTATTTGAGTTCAAAAACAACACGCAACATATACAGTAGCCCAGTCAGAGCTAACCTCTCATCTGTGTCTGTAATCTTCACCAGCACATGTAGCCTCTGTTAGAGAGTAACTCCGTCATTCCGAGTTCATAATAGTCCAAAAGGTGATGATAAACATGGCAGTTTGTTCATGATTCAGGTTGCTGAAACTATTTGCTCCTGTCGGGAATCCTTGTAATCCTGTCGGGCTTCTCCTTTTTTCCGCGATTCACTCTCGCGTTTGTCCTTTTCTTTCTGAATGGATCAGATGTCGAAGACGCTTCATTAATCACACTTATTATTATTATTATTATTATACACTTGTTATTATTATCAGCTCAAGAAGTTTGTTATATCAAATCTAGACGCGATCGCAGGCTCCCTGGAGAAAGCGAAAAACCGCTCGCACATTTAGACTTTTAGACGGCCTCGTAAAACAACAACAGGACAGGGCAGATTCTTGGCTTTGTGGTTGTTCATCAAGACAACGACAAGGTTTGTTTTGAGCCCGGGTCATCCATGTATCGTTATTATATGCATATAGTTGTCTCGGCTGTGTATTTCAAAACATGGCGGCTTCATTGTTTTGATTCTGGCTAGCTCCACGAGATCGTGACGTATCTCTGTAAACCAATCAGCGTTCAGCTGCGCGTGTAGCTCCACCTTTTAGTACCCTTTCTCGTCTTTGGTACCCTTTCGCAAGGGTGCCGAAAAAGTGGTACGGTACGGATCGATCCGTACCGTACCACTCAGTGGAAACGGGCCATAAACTCTGCAGGGCTGCAGCCCTCCAGGAATTAAGTTTGACACCCCTGGTTTAAACCACTTAAGCCTAAAATCACCTCAAGGCAGCCTAGAAGTTGTGAATTAAGGGCTTTTCTATTTGAAATTTGGTGTTTTGATCAATCTTTCCCACTACGATGCTTTAAAATGTCCATTAACACAGGGGGATGGAATACCAGCCATTTACTCACAAGCAAATCACCCAAAGGTTTATTTTAGATGTTGGCAAGGGTTTACCTCTTCCACTGTCATGGTTTCATCGTTTTGTTCCTTTTCTTTATCTTGAATCTCTTGGTGCTCTACTTCTTGAACTTCTTTTTTATCTTCTTGTTGAAGCTCTTCTTTTTGTTGATCTTGTTTAAGTTCTTCTTTTAGCTCTACTTGATTAAGCTCTTCTTTCTGCTCTCCTTTTTGTTCTTCTTGTAGGGGTTTCTTTTCCTCTTGAAGCTCTTTCTCCTCTCCTTGTTGAGACTCCTGGGCCTCCTTATTTCCTTCAGTTGATCTTTCTGAAGTTGTAGCAGTAGGTTCACCCTCTGCGGTCTCTGGCTGTATGTTCAATGTGTTCATGTCTGAAGGTATAGTCTGGTTTGACTCGCTCACGGTTTGCATTTCTTCAGGTGCATCGATCAGAGCATCTGAGGTATCAAGTGCCTCGTCATCAAGGTCTTCATCTACCGTGTATTCATCCTCTGTATTCAGTTCTTCGCCATCATCTCCTATAACTGCCAGCCCTTCAAGATCACTGCCTTCATCCATGTTGTCAGACTGGTTGTCTTCTTCAACCATCTCCCCCTCACCCTCCTCATCTTCGGTTTTCAGTTCCTGGTCTTTTGAAGGAGAGCCATTTTTGGAATGTGATTTGGATGAGCTATCCTGTCTAGAGCGTCGACTTTCTTCTTGTGTCTTGGAGTCGTGACCCTGGCTTGGATTGGAGCCCTCTTCAGAGGCCCTTCGTTTGGGGCTGGGAGAGTCTTTTCGGGAGGACCTCCTTCTTGGGCTGTAACTCCTCCTCGCTCTCCTCCTGCTGCTGCTATGATGTGCTGGTAATTTTTCTTGGTCAGTTTCCAGATCACTAGACCATTAAGAAAGATATTAAACACGTTAGCGTTTTAAAAGAGAAATGGAAACTGTGTCCACTAAACTAGTAAAAAATGTGAATGTCACAAACAAATCTAAACAAAAGGTGTCTTTAAGAGTTCAGAAAAATCAATATAACAAATCTACCTAAGCGTCTGATACTCAGTTGAAAATGCAACAGTAATGGTTTTTCCTTTTAACTTAAGTGAATTAGTTGAATAGTGATCCACTAATTTGCTGGCCTCTTCCACAAGAGCCATCTCCACATAACCCTGCAAAAAACAAAGAATATAAAAATCTTTAAAGAAAAAAAAGCCATAAAAAGCAAATAAACAGAAATATTTGTATAATTGATTTGGCTACCCGGTGTGGCAGGAACTGTGATTGTTTTACTGATCCGAAACGCTTGGCAATGGCTGTCAACTCAGAGCTTACACCTTCTCCAGACGGTAATGGTGAAAAGCTCACTACACGAGAGCCCTGAAACAAGAAGGACAGTATTCAAATATTATTATAATCACGGTATTCAAATATTATTAGGATCATGTATCTAAGATGAAACTAATGACTTCTGAAGGAGCTGCCAAGTAGTGGCATTAGGAAAGTGTTTTGTAAAGTGAGCGTGCATCTAATGCAGGGATGGGCAAACTTGATCCTGGAGGGCCGGTGTCCCTGCAGACTTTTGCTCCAACCCTAATCAAACATACCTGCCTGCAGCTTTCTAGTGATCTTGAAGACACTGATTAGTGTGTTCAGGTGTGTTTGACTAGTGTTGCAGCAAAAGTCTGCAGGGACACAGGATCAAGTTTGCCCATCCCTGATCTAATGCAATGTCTTAGTACAACAGGCTTAACACAATGCTTACATCATGGGCTCATAGGAGAAAAAGTTCAGTTCAAATTTTATTTAATTTTCAGAACCATTATTTATTCACACACACACGTGCGTGCGTGCGTGCGTGCGTGCGTGCGTGCATGCATGCATGTGTATGTATATA
>CAIGQZ010000690.1:8206329-8226066 GCA_903798205.1 Danio tinwini | reverse complement strand
AATTATATAAAATAAATAAATAAATGCAACATATATGAACACATACAGACCCTTACAGTCTCCGATATGTTACTAATTACAGATAAACGACACACAGCATACATTAAGTCCTTATTTGAGTTCGGCAATCTTTGTAATCCTGTCGGGCTTCTCCTTTTTTCTGCGCTTCACTCTCGCGTTTGTCCTTTTCTTTCTGAATGGATCAGATGTCGAAGACGCTTCATTAATCACACACGCACGTTATTATTATCAGCTCAAGAAGTTTGTTATATCAAATCTAGACGCGATCGCAGGCTCCCTGGAGAAAGCGAAAAACCGCTCGCACTTTTAGACGGCCTCATAAAACAACAGCAGGACACATCAGATTCTTGGCTTTGTGGTTGTTCATCAAGACAACGACACGGTTTGTTTTGAGCCCGGGTCATCCATGTATCGTTATTATATGCATATAGTTGTCTCGGCTGTGCATTTAAAAACATGGCGGCTCCATTGTTTTGATTCTGGCTAGCTCCACGAGATCGTGACGTATCTCTGTAAACCAATCAGCGTTCAGCTACGCGTGTAGCTCCACCTTTGGATACCCTTTCTCGTCTTTGGTACCCTTTCGAAAGGGTGCCGAAAAAGTGGTACGGTACGGATCGGTTTGGTATGCTTTTGACAGTGGAAACGGCCATAAAAGCGTACCGACCCGTACCGTACCACTCAGTGGAAACGGGCCTTTGGTAGACTCTTAATCAGAGTATTGTTTTAATCATATTAAAATCATATTAAAGTATTGTTGCCCATGTAAACATACTCAATGCTTGACACACCGTCAGGGCTCTATGAACTTGCCTTTGCGAAGCAGCATTTTCTGTATGTACGTACATCAAAAGCAAGTATGAAATCGCTGTTTGGAGTTTATGTAGACCTACAGTTCAACATTCATGTTTAACTGAATAAACAGTTAGTAAACACAAGTACATCTTAGTGAACATAATTTATTTTCATCACCAATTATTATAGTAGAACAGTTTCCCAAGCAGTTTGTGATGCATTTTGGAAATAGGAGATGAGCCCCTGGTCTACTGCGCCATCTGGCTTGAGAAACCCATTCTCAAAGACTTATTATTTGGGTAGTACTCATATTCTGAATGCCATCAGCAGAATTCAAATGAGCCATTTTAAATCTAGATTAATCTAGATTAATTTCGAGATTAATCTAGATAAAAATAAATAATATATGCCGTATGCCCACCTATAATATATATATATAAGCTAAGTCTGAGAGTTTTATATTTCACATTTCTTGTTTGTAAAGGCTAAATACAAATAAAAAGTAAACAATAATTAAATTTTTTTTTGTACTGTTTTTATATTAAAAAAAAGTTAGAAGAGCCTGGAGGTATTATAGACTTTACAAATTCAGATGTAGTCATTTGTAGGTACAGACATCCATTGTGTGCGTTCTTGGCAGTTTTTTCCTGTCTTTTTAATATTGTCCATATCGATATCGGAATTATATCGTGCCGAAATTAAGAAATATATTGTGATATAAATTTTTGCCATATCGTCCAGCCCTATCAGAAGCTCAGTTATTGTGTAATGTTGCTGTATAAAGATGATCTACAAGGATAGAAATTGATATTTTCTATTTAACATAAAATATTTTTGTAGAATATTGTCTCATTTAGACCATAATGCTCTTTTTACAAATTTGTGACTTCTCAGATCCATCCTTTACATGTTTTACCATTTTTTTGGATGTATTCTCATCCAAACCTGCCTGTCATATGCTTTGAATGCTCAGCTGACAACATAAAAAGCTGTTTATCTGTCCTATAACTGCTCCAGGTGACTTTCCATCATATGCTTTGTAAGCCCATTGCCTAAACTCAGGTGGTAGCGAGCTCTATTGGCCCCTGGACACAACAATACCAATCCCTCTACTGCTTTGTTTTCAGTGATAAGGGCATACTAGGGCACCAGATTATAGCGCAGGTGGGGAATGCAATGTCAGGTGCAGATAGCAGGACATTTTTAGTTGTGTACCCAGAAGTGCTGTCCCAACCTCCCCTCATAGTCTGGTGCCCCGGGATACCCCAATCACCTAGAACAAACCAACAGAGTATAATTCTAATATAAAATTAATATCTAATATAAGAATATTAGTTCTAAAGCTAAAATATTTGTTTGTAATATATATGTTTTGTGTATTTTTACTTATTTATTTTATTATATATATATATATTTATTTTTCGTCACCATTAAATGTCAAATCTTTAAACTGAATGTCATAATTTGAATGTATTCTAAAGACACATCTCTCTGCACTAGCACACATACAAAAAGAAATGCATGACTTTGCAATCCAAATCCTTTAATGGATTGATGGGATTGTTGGGTTAGAACATTTTAGAAAAGACACTGTAATTTGGGACTTGTGTTAGTCTGTCTGTTTCTCCTTATCCTGCAGGTTCACATAATTGTTGATCCAGCCTGTATCAAGAACGAATGGTTGTCTTGGTCATTGTTAAGGCAAGATGTTTTGCCAAAGAAGAACTGCTGAGTATTAATGTTAGTAGTATGTAAGTAATTGTGACATAATTCATCCACCACATTGTCATTATCTCATGTCTTACCTGTGTAAGTTGCTTCACCTCCATTCATAACATTGCCTCAGGGGATTAGATGCACACTTTAGAATCTCACCAGAATTAGTAGGGCACCCAGATATGGTTTGCTAACAGTTTTTTGAATGCTATGAATTTATATAGTAATTTGCTCATGTACTGTTTTTCACATATTCTACAGTATATTGAAGTGTATGTGATGTTAGAGGTACTGCATGACTTCAAGAAAATAGTATATAGGACCCCTTTATTAGCCTGGTTTCTATCTTTTTCCTTCACTTTCGTCAATTGGTAAAGTTTGCTCCTCGCCACTGTCGCTGGCTTGCTGGGTTTGGGGGGTTGCACATCGATGGATTTGCTCTTCAGTGTTTGGACTTGCAGCAGTGAAATTTGAATCACACTGAACTGAACTGAACATCAACTCTGAAAACTGGACTGACACACTTTCAATTTACTAGAACTATGTTAAGCTGCTTTTACACAATCTACATTGTAAAAGCGCTATAGAAATAAAGATGAATTTAATTAAATTGAATTGTTTCATGCACATATTGCTGACACTAAACGGTCAAAGCAACATTGTGTTTAAAAATAACAAGCAATTTTTTCCATAACCTTAAACCTAACCAATAAAAATGCTAAATACATATACTGGATGTCGTTTTACCTTGTTTTTCCTTGAAAGTGACAAATCCAGACGAGAGTTTAGAGTTCAGAATTTCAAATCCATCATCACAGAGGAGCTTGTTGCCCTGTCCTGGCATATTTATAATAACATTGGTCCATCAAAATGGCCTTTTCCGTGACTGATTCTTAAATTTGTTCCCTCCAGACATGAAAATTTGGTAACATCCCGGCTTTGATCTTTATTACACAGCAGCCTGCAAGTCTCTTCTCATGTAAAATCAATTAAATAAATAAATACTGTTAGAAATCAGCGTGAGAAAAGCTTCAAAAGCCACTTCCCAAGAGAAGGCAACTCCATTTACAGAACTGATGGATTACATTCCATCTTCAGACATATTTTGGAATAAATGTGGTCACATTCAGAAGCTTTTTGGCTTTTTTTCTCCCATTTTCATTCTTACTACAGTTGCTTACGCAAGCATTTGAGATGTTCACTTATCTGTGAACTGTTTTCCTCGCATCAAAAGTCTGCTGTTTAAACTGATGTCGTTTCAGTGACTGATGTGACCTGGGCTGACAGAAAAGAAAAGCACCATTTGATTTATCAAACAGCCGTCTCATAAAAAGACAAAAGCGAGATATAAAGAAAAACTGCTGCGTGTCGTAGACTCTGAAAGCATTTCAAGCTCAGGTCAAAGTTATAAACCTTTGAGAGAATAACAAACGCCTATTCAGTTTCCATTGCCGTGTGCCACGCTGCGAAGCCTTCTGAGTTACTCTTCCTGGAAAAATAGCCCATTTATCCAGAATGAACTGAAGAGAGGACAACATCCCCAACAGTACTCACACGAAAAGTCCAACCGACTCATTACAAGTCCAGAACAAAGGGCAAACAGCATACGCTTTGTCTAAAACACGGCTAATAGCCTGACATTCGCTTGTAAATCATCTCATTAGAGGGTTTCTCCACACACCTCAATCTACCTCCAGTGACTTTTTCAGCTCAGTTAGCGCAAGACGTCACAGTTAAGGCTCAGGCTTAAGGCCTAAATTTCCCCTCACATTTTAAAGGTTAGATTCATTATTAGCATCCCACGAGGGACATGAAATCTTCAAATATGCAAAAAGGCCAACACGAATTAGCGGAGGTCCCACAAGCACATTAAGCGCGGGGAAAATAAGCAAAATAACCTCATAGCTTGGTTGCATTAAAAATTGAAGAGCTGAAAAGCAAACAGAGAGCTTCACACGGAATTGCTAGCCCGTGTGTGCGAGTGCTAATTGCTATGTTCGATTTCCCACCGGCCGGCCAGCACTCCGCTTAGACTTTGATTAAGTGAGAGCTCACCAAGCACAAAGGCCATTATCACACTTGACATTTGAGTTGTGTAAATGAAGCATTTTGAGAATTTTCACCTAAAAAAATGCCAAAGTCTGTTCTCCAGGGCTGATGAGGGAGCACTTAACTCAGCAAGTCACTTCAAAATGCAATCAGGGGAAAAGACGATCCTCAGCTCTTCAGATAACTCCCTCAGTATGGCTCCTGTGATCAACCGCAAAACTGAAATGGGGTCTAGGGTCATGCGAATTGAGTGATAATGGCCAAGCTGGTGTTTTTAGGAGTTAGCAACTCAAATGCGTCATAAATTCCGTCAAGATCTGAGAAAAATGGCCCACTATATCGTATTGTATCGGTCAGATAGCTTCTTTACATCCCATTCAATGGGGTCCTTTATGTTCTGGTCCCCCCAGAATGAGTCTGTGAAGTTTCTGCTCAAAATATGTCATGCATCATGTATCTTTCATGCTGTAAATGCCACTTTTGTGTACAGTAAATATAACAAAACAACCTAACTGTGTCTACAGTTTGTATCCGAATATGTTTGCCTCTATCTCTTTCCATATGGACAACTTTTCTGGCATGGTCAGTTTGCTTGGTTGCTCACCTTGTATGCTATCGCACTTGTTATGTAGAATGCTCAGGTTTGAATTTGGTAAAACACATTAAATATTCAGTATTTTAGATTAAATTAATTATTATTATTTACATAATGCAAGGCACAATACATTTCCCCTAATGGATTTGCCGACTGACAAAACATTAGATGCTCTATAGATAAAATTAAACATATACAAAATCAATAGACCAGTTTGGTGGCCTTCTGACTTAGCAGCGGTTTGGACTCAGATATTTAAATTTTGACCCTGTCAGTCAAACTAACTTACTATAATAAATAACTATATATTATCAGAAATATTGGAGGTGCATTTGAGAGATGGAGAAAGCGTAAAGTCTGTTGCCAACTGTGCTCATTCCTGTTGGAGTCATCAATCTGGCAACCCGTGTTTGCCAGTATTTGGAATTTTGATGCCAGTACCATAGTAGAACTACAGGCAATATATATTACATCCTGCACCATTAAACTCCTGATATATATACATTTTTCTGAGCATACAGAAAGCTGTTAGACAAAGTTTTTTTTGCTTTATAGCAAAAGAACATAAAAGATCCAATATTGGTTATGTTTGCCACTATGTACTATATACAATACTGTACTATACACTCTCAGAAATAAAGGTAAGAGAGCTGTCACTGGGGTGGTACCTTTTCAAAAGGTACACATTAGTACTTGAAGGGTCCATATCGGTACCTTAAAAGTATATATTAGTACCTACAGATTTTAAGAGGAACACTTTTGTACTTTTTAGGTACTAATATGTACCCTTGAGGTATTAATATGGACATTTTAGGTACAAATTTGTACCTTTTAAAAAGGTATCACCCCAGTGACAACTCACATACCTTTATTTCTGAGAGTGTATAGGCTAAACAGTTGGAAAAGACAACAAATGTTAAACATTTTATTAGACTTCTGAAACAGCATCTTTCACACTACTATGAAATTGTAAAATATGTTATGTAGGTTTCATTGCACATTTCAGATGACAAATCCCAACACAGGCTCATTCTGAAAACGTAGCCCTATATACATTTCTAGAAATTGTGAATTATGTAGCCAGAAGTACGTATGGCTGCATTTCATCTTCAAATCGAATGCTATGGGAAGGTATGACATTGTTCTTTTTCTTGCTTACCTGACCGATAACCTTCGTATGGATGGCTTTTCTGCTGTTACCAGTTTGTCCATTAGCTCGACATGTACGTCGGAGGAGTTGACTGCGACAATATGGTCTGAGTCTGGTGAAGAACACTTCCAGAAAGCAGGTAAGACAAAAACAAAAGCTAAAAAAATAAAATAAACAAGTAAATAACAGGGTGAGGGCATCATGGTGGCACAGAGGGTCGCTGGTCTGAGCCTATTTCGCTCGACAGTCGACACTCGACTGGCACTCATGACAGATCTGAAAAAGTGTACACAGCGACCCTGGTGGATTCGCGAAAACAGAAACTGCAAAAAAACGTACCTCCTGGGATGTATTTTGCTCTCTCCAGAAATGTACAAATCTACAGAATCAGAATGAGCCTGGGTTGACAAATCCACTAAAGAATACTGTCTACATGTTTGCAAATCATACATAGCTTAAGGCACATTGTGTCATATGTTTCAGATACACATCCTACCTGTACACATCCACAAGGCTTGTTATACAGATCACCTAGGGAACCTTTTTCTAAACCCAACTAAGAGCATTTTCAAAAGCAAACTTAAGAGAAAAGCAGTGCCAACATGTATATACACACCTTGACCTTGTTTTTACATATGACTTTTGTGGAACTGTGCTTCACTGATCTCGAACCAGTATTGTGCAATACTGTACAAAGTGAGCTATCACAAACTGACCACACCTGAAGTTTTCCATGTGACACTATTGAATAGTTTTGTGGTATTTATTTGGTTTTGTGCAAAAAAAAAAAAAAACAGCAAAAAAAAAAAAAATTAAAAAGGCACAAAATTTTGACTAGAGCACATATTGTGCTGAAGCAAGTTGAACTAAGTCAAAAACATTATAGGACTCCTATAAATCTTGACAGCAAACTGACTTGCACAATCAATGCACATTCTCAAAATATGAATAGACAGCAGAACAACAACAAGGTAAAACTTCTAGAAATGTGACTCAGGAAGGTAAGAGAAGAGCTTTTAAAGCAGTTTATGGACCGTCAGATTGGGAAGGGAAATGAGCTCTGGCTTGGGTAAAGGTGGATGTGAAGAGAATAAACCTGAATAGTCTGAACCTCATTACTGCACAGCTCACTGCCAGCCTGTTGTTTCTCACATGATCAATTACTAAATGCTCAGATTTCTTCCCTCAACAAGAAAGGTGCATCGAGGAGAATCCTATATAGAACATCCTATAATGGACGATACATCATAGATTATGGACAGGAAAGAGACATCTAAAATAAAATGGGAGAATATGAGATTGAGCTAAAATATTTGTAATATCATACCAGCAAGTGTTTGTTCTTACTGTTTCTTCAGAACATATAGTGGCACCAGCCTTGCTTTGTTAAATGTTACATGTAACAACAATATAGATTAAATGTAGCATATTTCATGTAATTAATCACCATACTCCTAAATACATAACAATATAAAAATATAGTAAATACATGTCATTAAATAATTTATATTTTCAGTATTTAAATATAAAGTAACACTTTAACAGTGACACCATATTTAGATATTAAGAAACTTAAAAAAAGCTTAAAATCACAATTTAAAATATCAGTGCATTTAACCTTTTGTCAACGGCTTTCAACATGCCTTGATGTTTGAACTTTCAACATAATTTTCTTTCATTTTACCATATTTTGTTTATGCTTCTTAACTTTTTATCATATATTTATTCTTCTGTCTTATTTTTTAGTTGTTGTATTGTCCTTTTTTAGTTTTTTGTTAACATTGTTTGTTTTTTAAAATGTGCTATATAAATAAACTCGTATTGTATTACACAGCTATTTAAAAAACAAATAAGTACACTAAAAAAGAAATGCAAAATAAAAAATGCTGATTTTGACAACAATAATGGTGTTTAATTATTTTTGAGTGCACAATACTGTGATTATGATTAGTTTATAACAACATGTAAGCTTTGAATTTACCTTTTTTTTCTTTATTGCTGAATAATATAATTTGATCTATTATTTTATACACTACTAGTCAAGCGTTGCTAGACTAGAAAGCTAAACATCAGTGTATTAAAGTTTTGAAACAAAATCTCTTAAGTTGACCAAGCATGCATTTATTTAATAAAAAATACAATAGAAACAGCATAATGTTGGGAAACATTACATAACTGTTTCTATTTAAATATATTTTAAATTGTAATTATTCCTGTGATTCAAGCTGAATATTTAAAATGGCAGCATTTTAAAATAAAATCTTTGGATTAAATTAATGTGTCTTTGACAATAGGGGAAAAATGTACACTGTAAAAAAACAACAACATTATTTTATGTTTTTTTGGAGTGCCAAAACAAAAAACATAAAATAATGGACGTTAAATTATATACATTTCCTTAAATTTTAATTTCTGGTAAATTTCTGTCATTTAACATTAGTTATTTTACTGTAAATTTCTGTAATTTAACATCCGTTATTTTATGGTAAATTTCTGTAAAAAAAAAAAAAAAGTAAAATAACAGATTTTTTTTTTTTACAATGTACATGTTTTTAATGGATACTATATCACAGTTGCCATAAAAATATGAAGCACACAGAAGATAATCTTGAGAAAAAAAAAAAAAATTTTTTTCAAAACTTGCCACATAAAACAGCAATAGATTTATTCAGCAAGGGTCATATAATAAAAGTTAAAACATGATTAAATATAGCATAATACATTTTTAACTCGTATAATTTTTAAAAAAGTTTACAGTAGAGTCAGAAAAATACTATCGTACCAAATGTGTTCCTTTAACAGATGTTTCTCAACATCAAATGAAAAATTCCAGTTCACAAGGTTTTGTTTAGTCTACTGTGCAACAAAACAAGACATTTCCCTTACTGTAGTGAAAAGTCATGTGAAAGTGGGAAAAAAGGTGATTTCATCTCAAAATTACTCAAAATAATAATCACGTCTAATAATCATTTATCTTTACATTACATTTATCTACACTGAAAAAAAAGAAATAAAAATAAAATAAAATTAGTTGAAACACAATTCTTGAGTTTTTTTAAGACAACTTGATTGTTTTGTGTTCAATCCACCTAAATTTGTAAAACAAACTAAGTTAACCTAATTTCTTCATGATTGAACATAAAAAATTTAAGTTGTCCCAATGAAATCTCAAGAATTGTGTTGTTTGTGTTGGTTTAGCTCATTTTAAATTAGTTTGAACGAGCAAAAAAATATTTTGAGTGAGTTTATCTATCAATATAACACAGTTAACTTATTAGTTTATTTTTTTTACAAATTGAAGTGGATTGAACAAAACAATTAAGTTGTCCCAAAAAAACTCAAGAATTTTAAGAAGGCTCATTTTATATAAGCTGTTTGAACTAACAGCAACAAAATTTTTTTTGAGAGTATTAGGACTTTATTTTGATGCCAGAATGCAGACTTTGTGGTTTTATTTAATAAAACAGCAAACACAAAATAATTAATAACATCTCATAGTCTTTAATTATCATTTTTAGAGCTGTCACATAGCAACAGAAAAAGTAATACACATAGCTCCCTGAAAGAGAAGCCTTACATGAAAATATCAATCTTAAATCCACCAAAATAAATACTGAGTTTACAAAAGTTCTACAACTTGTTGGGAGATTTACAACACATTCATGCTCAGAACTTCTGCCTGGAGGGCTCGGCGGTGTTCGATTTAGCTTCATATGTGAGATTTGCAGAGCGGTGGGTCATTTCATATAAAATCCTGACAGTAATGACTTACCCTGAAGGGAGGGTTTGGGGCAAAGGTCCTAATATTGTTTCTGTCATATCTGACACAAATCTGTAGAAGCAATAACGCATGGTGCATACAGTATATAAATGTTTTTGGTTCTGTCATGGCTATGGAGTGTCGTAATTTCCCCATTTCCCTCTATGTATGCATCGGTGCTGGAAATAGCATGCATCTCCCCTTTCTGCTCCTAATCGCAGTTCCTAAGCTTCAACTGTTACCAAATCTCCATCATTAAACAACATGATGACATCCAGAGAACACAGATAGGAAATTGTGCAAGCTGTTTGCCGCTGTCACCAACAAAACTGCTTACTGTTAGGGCATTTTCACACCTGCTCATTTGGAGTGTTTGTTTTGCATTTTCTACTTTAGCCTAGTTAGTTCTGGCAAAAATTTGTGTTTAGTTTAAGCAAACTCAGCAACTTTAGTTTTTGGATTGAGGAAGTTCAGTTGGTTTTGATTGGATTTTTCACCATGGTAACTTATTTTACGTGACATACTGTATACACTCCCCGACCACTTTACTAGGTACACCCTACTAGTATCAGGTTGGACCCACTTTTGCCTTCAGAACTGCCTTAATCCTTCGTGCCAAAGATTCAATAAGGTACTAGAAATATTGCCTAGAAATTTTGGTCCATATTGACATAACAGCATCATGCAGTTGCTGCAGATTTGTCAGCTGAACATCCATGATGCGAATCTCCCGTTCCACCACATCCTAATGGTGCTTTATTAGATTAAGATTTGGTGACTGTGGAGGCCATTTGAGTACAGTGAACTCATTATCATGTTCAAGAAACCAGTCTGAGATTATTGGCGCTTTATGACATGGCGCGTCATCCTGCTGGAAGTAGTGTAGTTCTGAAGGCAAAAGGGGGTCCAAGCGGGTACTAAAGTGTACCTAATATAGGGACTAGTGAGTGTATATGTGTGTGTGATGCACCAAAATGACCCCCAGTCCTCTCCTTTCATTTAAAACGTCTTTTGTTATAAGTTATAAATATGAATTCATTATTTTTATATAATTCTATTATATGTGACCTGGAATCATTAGAAATAGGACCATGTTTGTTACTACTATACTTACATTTTTGTTTTAGTTGCAATAGAAAATCTGGAATTTGAGGGTTCAAAAAAAATCTAAATATTGGAGAAATTACCTTTAAAGTTGACCAAATTAAAATCTCTGCAATTCATTTTACTAATACAAAATAAAAAAGTAAAGTATACAGTCGTGTAAGCTGGAGGACAGGATGGACCCAACAGACCAATAAAACAAGTGGTACTATAATTCATAATAGGAATGTCTTATTACAATGTGTACTGCAAAAATGATGTCTTTATGAAACCTTGACTTCTGCTCTGTCAGTCCATTAGGGTTGTAAAAGGTATCGAAATCGGTACTAATCGAAGTGAAGTTTCACAAAATAATGTCGAGAGGAGCATGTGATATGGTTGATCGCAGCTGGTCTGCCATCTATAATTATTAGTAAGACAATCAAATTGATCCAAACCCACTATAAATACCCTGTCTAGAATTACCCCCTTATCTTCATTTTCTGAAGAACCCTCTCATCCACACCACCCCCTTACCTACTTTACCAGGGGGAGCTCTCAAGAACTACCTGATCTCGTACCTCTTACATGCTCATTGACCAGGCGGGAGCCCTGGGCTCAATTATCTACAAGCTCAGGGTTCTCAGGGTACTTGGGACAGCATGCCAAACCTGCTAATATTATTAAGCAATATCTAAATGTGAACTCCTGAAATTAAAAACGTAAAAAATTCTCACTAACATTGATTGGTACCGAAATCAAGATTTTTGACTGTCCCTACAATTTATAATGACGGATGAGCAAATGAGAGAACAGATTTATTCACATGTGACTTGCAGAAACACATTGTGGTGTGCTTTGAAATGCTGCTCTCTAATAGAAAACTGAACCCAGAAGAAAATGCAATACTGTAACAAAAGGGTGTGAAAATGCCCTTAAATTACCTTAAAGTACCTTCAAATCAAAGAACTAGCTACATAATTGAAAGTGTAGAAATGAAAACAGAGTATCTCAATTTTGGACATTATTACTCAAGAGTTTGCCTTTGATTGTACATTTGAAGCTTTAAAAATAAATATTTTTAACCACTACCAGCATTTATTGGTGTTAACTTGCACAGTTTCACTGCGAATAACAATGCTCTGTACATTTGTAAGGTGAAGGCACGACCATTTATACATGTTTGATTGTAAAAAAACAAAACAAAAACAAAACAAGTAGCCCGGCATACAGTTTATCTGGACATTGCTTCGAATGACACGGTATTTCATGGTCATACACCAGACTGGAAGAAGAAACGCATTGGACTAAAGCATTTCAAGGATCACACTGACCACTATCAAATCTTTTGCATAAAAATATATTCCTATGTACAAGAAAATCAAACTAAACTCTACCTTTAGAAATTAAATATCGCTTGATAAAAAAATGAGAAGACGAGAAAAAGAAAGCTAAAGTGGGAATTTCCTTGAACTAGATAATGTAGCTAGCTCTGTTAGCATTCCAACAAATAAAGCCATAATAGATTCTTCCATTGGTTGATCAAATCTTAGTGTGTCTTATTTGTTCCTTCATCGCATCACCACGTCTGCCACTACCCATTAGTGATTACCTTTTTAAAAAAACTGATCACAAAAGTCAAATTCCTTCCATATTTCTCACATATTTGTACGGTCTATTCATGACCAGAATACTGAATGACTTGTGGATGCAATAATCTTCATATTATAAAAGTGCTACAAGTGCTTTATTTGCAGGAGAGGTTGTTGTTTTAAAATAATCAGAAAACTGACACATGAGGACAGTGCTGAGCTGTACATGTACATTTTTTTTCTGTGTGTTTTATGCTGACATTACTGCGGTCAGTACATCCCTGCAAACAGCAAACAAAACCAAACCTGTTTTCTGAAGAAACTGGCTGACACATAAAATGTTATTATTTTAAAATATTTACATCTCTTAGATCAATTCAAACAATTGGAGTTCCCAAAGGTAATTAATCTGAGGCGGAGGCACAGTTCAGCCTGACAGGGGCTGAGATGAGGGATGGAGATTGTTCTGGGTCGCTTCTGCTATATTGAGGCTCTCTAGGGGGCATGTTTATTGGGGTCCTCAACTCTGAAAGTGAGCTTTTTTATGGCACATCACTGCTTTGGGAGCTTTTAGTTATAAATGTCAAGGAACAAAAATTCATCTACTGATTTATTTTCAATTTTTTTTCATGGAATTTAAATCATTTATTTTAATCTATTAATGATTTTTTTTAACATAACAAATTGAATTACGCAGGAGCGAAATTTACTAATCTGATGCCTGGGAAGCTTTCACACATTTTTTTAAAAGGATAGTTCACCCAAAAATCCTCATGTCACTTCAAATCTGTATGGACTTTTTTCAGTGGAACTTGAAAGAAGAATATTCACTCTTTTTTTCTATAAAAATGTATTCAATAAGTCTAAAGGAAATTTGGCAATATTTATCAAAATTATCAATATCAAGCTGATGTCATGCAACAATGTAATTAATGAATTAGTGGCTCATTTTTATAAATTCCTATATATTCTTCATACAAAAATATAAGACTTAAGTATTGTATGGAAATGTACAAATGAGATTGTATAAATTCATATTAATTAGCCAATAATGTACCATGAATTGTCATAAATTGTTATGAGATTGGCTTGTAATGAAGCACAGTAGAGAAGTCATTTTAAGACAAAGAGGATTTATGTTGACTACCAAATCAAATTTGCTTGACCAACCTCAGCTTATTGTGAAATATGTGTGGGATTTTTTTTTCCACCCTGGATTTTCCACAAAAAATCTCTGGAAATAGAGCAACAATAGACAGAACCCACTTGAAATGTTTAGTTTTAACATTTAAATGAATACTTTACTTACTGGCTACATCCATGCGCATTCACACTGTGTTTTATTTAAATGTATACCTTCATGTAAATACTTTTGAAATTAATGTCTGTAGCTACATCTATGATTACACTGTTGTCTCTTATGCGCTCAACTGCATTGCTTTTAATGTAGATGCAAAACAAGCATGCTCACAACAGCGAGAGCTGAAATCACAATGCTCATGTGTTGGGGTGCGCTTGTTTTTCTAGGTTTCTTTTCTCTTCTGTCTGCCGTTATCAGCCTAACAAAATTTTTGCTTTCTGAAAGTTGTCATAAATATTTCAGTTTTTTTTTAAGCAAACTACTCAAAATTTTGTTCATTTCAGTTTACTTCTGCTGCTGAGAAACCATGAAATGTGAAAAGATTCATTTACTCTCCACATGTCATTCCAAACCCTTGAGACATTTGTTCATCTACAGAGCACAAATACAAATATTGTGAAAGAAACCCAAGATCTCCCTCACCCTCAGACAGCAAAAGCTGCGAAGATGATCGAAGGTCTCATGAGATTGGAAATTCCTGGGGTTGAGTAACTAATGACAAAATGTTCATTTTAGGGTAAACTTACCCTTATATATTCTGAAATAATGCCACTCTGCCTTATGTTTCACAGAATAAACTCCTACATTTGAAATCACATGAGGGTAAATAAATAATATTAATATTTTTTTTGTCCATACTATACCTTTGCAAGAACCACTGAAACTGTTTAAAACTATTTGGAAGAAGTGGCCCTGGTTGCTGTCACCAAAGGTTTTGTTTGGAGTGGCCTGACACTTTCCCAGTAACAGGCAGAGTCAGCAGGCATCTTGTAGTGTTAACACTCTCAGAAAAGCACTGCTCCGTGTATGTCGGTGAATTGCGTCAAAAGAGATTGTATGGAAATCGTTTAGAAATGGACACATTTAGCAATGCATAAAGCTGACCTGACTAAATACAGTCACCTTTGGGTCAAATAAATCTGTGTATTCAGAAGGTTTTACAAGAAGCCAAATTACACAAATTAACTCTGATTACATCTCATTTCCAAAAGATCTTTAGAAATCTTACAATGACTAGTTCACAAAAAGAACAACAGAAAAAATTAAGATATTATGTTTTTTAATAGCTTGAAAAAAAGTAATGTTTTTATGGAATTATTTAAGTAATTTTGTGTTTTAAAGCTCTGATTCATTGAAAGATCAATTTTATGCAATGATATTCAGAATATGCTTAAGGATGCCTCAATCCTATTGGAAAAAATCCATATGTTCAGTATATATGGAAATATACATGGGGAAATGGAGGAGTTGGTCAGCTCTGCGCCCAGCTCTTAATACTGTGGTATGAATGTTTGTTTGTGGAACTCATTTTAATTTCTAGAACAAAAATACATCTTTATTTTTGTTTAATAAAGTGTCAGCTCTTCAGCATTTGTGCAGTACCTTTCAGGAAGTGTTGTCCTGACCTCATCGAGCTCTAAAACCTCTCTATATAAAGCTTGTAAGATGCATTTTTGGCATTACCAAAAGAAATTACCAAATTGGGGGAGGGGGTGGACCTTACCAACATTCCTTTGCCATGGAAATTCATATCCTAAAATCTAGACCAGATACCTTTGGCAACATAACTCTTTCCTTCATTGTTCAGCAGCTCTTTGAGCAGACGGTTCAGTCCTGCTCCCAGTATGTGAATCCTGAAACGTGCAGGTTGGGCTTGAGCTGCAGGCAGGCCCGTAAGAAATTGGACCTTCCCGAGCTGGTCCTCATTAGAGGGTGGCCTGTGTCAGAAACATGACTCCTGGGACTCTGTGTCATTCTGTATTGACAGTTTCTCCTGTTCGTTGTGGTTTCCATTGTGGAGAACTGCATACCTGAAAGTACAAAAGAAACCAAGACAGCGCTTTAATTACATTTCTGGATGGAAAAAGTGCTTAATATTCAGCTCCTGACAAGCGTTTAGAAATATGCTCAAGCTATACCAAAGTATTAGATATAACCATTTAACATACAGTGCAGAAACATTGAGATTATTAAGACTCTGGTATGGACACTTGATTTGAGTTATTCCTACGAAATATGAAAAATGACTCTTTACCAAGGCACCTGTACATTTTGTGGGTCAAAGAAAAAATAATAGGTCAAAGAAAATCTCATTTTGGTGTTTTTAAGTGTGAAATCACTGTTTTTTTATCTTCATGTTGCTAGCACACATTGTTAGTCTTAGAATGCTTTCACACTTGATTCGATTGTCTGGTCCGAAACCAGGTTGTCCGCCCTTGCCACCTTATTGGCTGGTTTGTGCTCACACCGTCTTTTTGTCCTTCTGAACCCCGGTAGGCTTGCGTCATTGATCTGCTATTGTGTGTACAGCTGTTGCTAGGTGATGGCCACGGAAGCCAAAATGGAAAGACGTACACATATCACGGTTGTTCTGCTTTTACTGAATCTTTTGGTTTTGGTGATATAACGTAACAGAGAGCCACTTCTGTCCATCTGCCACAAAAAAATATTTAAAACGTTCAGAAGTCAGCGCCAATAGCCTAGTGGTTAGTGCGTCGACACATAGCACCATTGTGCTCACGATGACCTGAGTTTGAATCCTGGCTTGAGGTCCTTTGCTGATCCCTCCCCTATCTCTGCTCCCCACACTTTCCTGTCTGTAAAATCTTCACTGTCCTGTCCCAATAAATGTGAAAATGCCAAAAAATAAATAAATAAAAATGTTCAGAACATAATGCAATGTCTGCAGTTGTTGCTTTTGGAGGAGACAAGCAGACATTGTCACTGTATTTGCACTGGGTCAGTCCCATTTAGGTAACGTTAGGTGATACACAGACACAGACAGACACACACACACACACACACACACACACACACACACACACACACACACACACACACACACACATGAATGTTATGAAAACTAAAGTAATAACTTTCGTTTTTTTGTAAGATCAGAAGTGAACTGGACCAGTGTATGTGCAAGCCATACCCCAGACCACCTCTTTCAGGCAGACTCAGGTACAGTTCATGGGTGCGCACCTGAGTTCAGAAGACATCGTTCACACTAGCTAAACATACTGAAATCTTACATCAAACAAACCCGGGTGCAGATCCAAAAGCGCTATGTGAAATGTGAAAGCACCTTTAATGAGAAAATTGATCTATAGAAGTTAATCCACTGATTTTCTTTTGTTGGTTTTGGTAATCTTTAATCAAAATCCAACCATGTGCTTCTGTACTAGAAAGTCAGTCCTTCCCCGGCTTGGGTGAAACATGCTTAGTCCCACCCCTCCAATCGTTAGTCTGCTGCGAGTAAAAGATGAGTAGAGGAGCACAAAAATAAACCCCATATTCTTCTCAATAATCCATTTCAGTAAGAAAATGGAGCAACTTCTGGATCACATAGACTATAAATGCATAAATGTTTTGCCAATCATTATTACATATTTGGGTCTTTACTGAGCTGGACAAAAATAGGTTTATCATGGACTATAAACTTCATACTAACAAATGGGTAAAATCTAGTGTGTTGGAGGATAGTGACAAAACATGAAGATTTAAAATGACAATTAACTTGGATTTTGTGCTTGTACACTAATCCTACAGTAAGTATTATTATTGTTGAAATTATTATAGTTTTAAATATGCCTTACAAGTTTAGTTTTTTCAGTTTTTAGTATATAAACATTAGTTAGTGTCTTCTATAAATCATGTTAGCAACGCTTGACATTAACTTTTTTGATCACCAGCCACTGTGGCTAGTAGTTTTCCACTGTTACTAGCCACTCGTCATTTTCACTAGCCCAAATTTTGTTGTTTGGAAAATATATTTTATATGCATAAATTTGACTTTGGCATGCTAAAATTACTTCATTTAGATTATGTGTTTTTCCACTTGCCTCCTCTTTCATTTAACTGTTTTTTTTTGTTTGTTTATGAGCTTCCTCAATGAGCATGAGCAAATGGGTTGTGCTTTATAAAAAAGTGTCGCACTGCAATTAGTTTTATTTCACAAGACTTTTCAGGGCTCAACACAAAAAGAATTTACCTTTTTTTTTCTCTAGCCACACCAAACTAATTATTTCCTTGCCACAAATTTTAAATAATGTGTCAAACAAGCAAAATACTGCTGTATACATACACTTTTTATTCAACAAAACAGTTGACATTTAAAAAATATATATTCTCACAAATCTAAAACTATGCACAGTGGTCTGTTCTTGCTCAAGATTCCAGATCACAAGTTTACTATGCATACAACAACATATTAAAGCAATATTATTGTAAAGGATGATTAAACTATATTAACAAAAATAACAGCAAGCAAAAGAAAGCTGGTAAAAAAACATTCCTTGTGCTATAATGAAAGAATAATGCAGCGCACACGGTTAATGTTAGGCCAATTAATAATTTGTTCAAACAATGGTTAAAGCGCAAGTGATAACTGCTGCTTACAAAGAATCTTGAGCCCTTAAAGGACTGTGGTTGCATGAGCAATCGCACTAGTTTCGTTTCCAGGCACGGTTGCTTCAAGCGAGGAAACTGCACAGGAGCTTTTAAACACTCGCGCGCATCAAATCATGGCTGCAAGCTAAAAGCCCTCCTCAGTGAGTGAGAAAAGCCTGTCTCACCAAAGCAGTTTTTGTCAGTCCTGCTGCTTCTAGATTCACATTTGTATGTATAGACAAACGGTCATAAACTAACAGTCTAACCTGTAGTGATGACGAGCCAGCACTGCAATTTAAAAATTAGTTTCCACAGTGGAAGCCAAAAGTGGCAAGTGGGAGTGGCTGTTTAACCCGCCACAACCGAAATCTACCCGCATTTGGCAGGTGTTCATGTAAAACCCCGATGTTATGTATTAAAGTCATTATTTTCTGCTCAGAAAATAGAACAAATCAATGTATGTGAGAAATTAAATCTGTACCTGTAGAAAGCTGTAATTTTAATGTTTGATGTTTGAAGACCCTTTATATCTTTGACCTGTGTAGGATGTAATTTTAACCTCTGCACAGTTAATTAAGATATAAATGTAGTTACTTGAAAATATTTTCTGAAACCTTCAACAACATCATGACCCTTTAAAATAATTTTTTATTTAAAGCCACAAAAAACTACATTTGTGCATCTAGATATGTCTACGCCTGGTTTTGCTAAATCAGTTAAGCAGAACACATTGCCCTGCGATTGCTTCTTTTGCTTTGTCTGTAGCGGCACAGGGAACAAACCACCGTTTTCTTCTAGGCCAAAAAACAGAAAAAAGAAAAATCATTATAATCTCTATTCATAAACAAGCAAACTAAAGGCAATTCCTGCAGAGCAATTGGCCATGAAATTTACCTGAAAAAAAAGGAAAACACACAAAAGCCGTGATTTAGAAAGGAAATGTGGACCAGATTTTCAATAGAGCAGAACTCAAAAATTGCTGCCACATTGTTGTTTTCTAGACGGCCTGAAACATCTGTTGAATTAACATGATCTAGTGCAAACATACAATACTGCCCCAATACACTTTAGTAATAATGTCTTGATCATGCTGGTACATCCAGTGTCGACATTAGCTGGCCAGATTAGCAGCAGAGCTCACTAATTTTCAATGACATGAGCTTTGGGTGACACACATACTCACACACACACACACACACACACACACACACACACACACACACACAC
>CAIGQZ010000690.1:8189327-8206319 GCA_903798205.1 Danio tinwini | reverse complement strand
ACACACACACACACACACACACACACACACACACACACACACACACAGAGGCATCAGTCTTTCTGACAACTTCATCCTTAATTATGTGAGTGTGGACATCAGGGAACTGCAGCGCTAGACACTCCACACCGAGCTGAAGACTGATGGCAGAGGAGGTTAGATTTAACTTTACTTTTTATCTACTGAAAAGTATTCCAGGAAGATACTACATGGTTACAGAAGTCATAACTGGCTTGCATGGTTTGGGATCTGTAGAGCTGCGCATTGATGGATTTGCTCTTCAGTGTTTGGACTATCAGTAGTGATTATTGAACCACACTGAACTGAGCTAAACTGAACTGAACTTAAATACTGAAAACTGGACTGACACTGTTTCAAATGTACTATAATCTTCTATGTGAAGCTGCTTTGACACAATCTACATTGTAAAAGCGCTATAGAAATAAAGGTTAATTGAATTGAATTAAATAATAATCTTTAATTTCCCTAATAGAAAGTTTATACAGAAAATTCATATTCAAATGAGGCTAAATGATTAAAATATCAGTATGATCTTTTTAAAATCTGCCTCTAACATAATCCAAAATTTCATTAGTTTAGTTCCAAAAGTAAATTGGAATATTTAATTATGTAATTTACAGTAAATATGTTGTAAGTATGTTCCAGTTAATGCATTTCAGTTACGTATGTATACGCTCATTTGAACTTAAGAAAACTGTCTGCCTAATTCACAACATGTGCATAGACACACAAGTTTGTTTTTAAACTTGATCTTCTGTGAATTTAGCACAATATTAGTAATTTGCATAATACATGCCCACACTAGCTCCATATAAGGGCTTTCCATAAAGCGGAACTTGTCCACACAAAATTATAAGCCGACAAATTATGAATATGAATTATGAAGAGACATGGTTAGTGAATGAGACCCATTGTTTTCATGATCAAATTTGAAATCTGTACTGCTGCTTAATATTTTTTCTTCAAGCATTTTCAGTTAGTATTCTTCGTTGAATAGAAAATGTTAATTTAAAAAATGAATTTAATAATTAATTTGAAATCAAACTATTGTGTTATTATTGGAATTTAAAGGGCACCCTTATTTAGCCCTTTTTTAAGGTTTAATATAAGTCTTTTGTGTCTCTAGAACGTTTCGTCTCAAAACAGCCATCAGATTATTTATTATAGCTTTCAGAATATTGGATTTTGTGCTCTGAACACAATGTAGCTGTTTTTGTTGCCTGTGACTTTAATGCTAGTGCCTGTCAGAGTGTGCCTCAATCTCTGCCTCTGCTGTGTCAGATAAACAGCACAGTGACAGACATGAAGGAAGCAGATCTCAAGTAACGTTTGTCAGAAATACTACAGTAAGAACTTTCCCAATGATTATCTAATGTATTTGTTGTGGAGTTAATGAGTCTATGACATTACAAAGTTTACACACCCACACACAGACACAGTGGACACACAGCACACGTGTTTAACTTTGCACTGTTTCTGCATGCAAATGTGACAGAATACACGTTAATATCCACTGCTATATGAATATCCGTTATGTTAATGTACAAAATAAACCATTTAAGCGTCAGGAAATTGAAAAATAGAAACTTACTGTCTTTATATCACCCCAGTATGACTGTGGACAGATTATACCTATACACAGTTCTGTCCAAATGGCTTACAAAAGATGATTTTCATCATACGTGCCCTTTAAAGCATCCTTGCTAAAAAAAAAGTATCAACTTCTTCCAAGAAATTTCATACTGCCCTTTTAAATAGCATTGCATATGAATATACAGTACATATGATATATTAATTTATACAGATATGAATACCAATACCTCAATAGTATAATGGTACTATTTCTATTTTATTTGTAATCTCATAAATATTTTTAACTGCATGCTGTATTATAAACAATTTATCTCTAGGATATTGTATTTCTCTTGTGACTAACCAAATACTTATACAATTTTAATTAACTTAATTTTGATACTAGCAGCTACACTACATCACGCCAAATTACACTACATTACGCCAAATGCAGTGTTTATAAAAAAAATAAATGGCCTAAAAAATGTATAATTTTTTTTTGTAGTTTTCATAAGACTTTTTTAATTAGCAGACAAAGTTCTCAGTTGCTGAACCATAGGGTTTGCACCTATAGACTCCATCTTGAGTTGGATTTTTAATAAAATGTAAAAATAATCACTAAATGTAACAGACAACCTAGCAGGTCCACACCGTCCTCTTATACTGACGACTTTCTTGGCATCAGCACTTCTCCACACTCACTGACGTATGAAATTGGCAGAAGCTTTCTTAAAATACACGTTCAGATCTGAGCTGTGCCATTAGCTCAGCAAAAAAATGTCCAACCAAGAGTGACAAAATATGTTCAAGTTCATCACAAATGCAGGGTTTTCCGACACTGAGATCTCAAATTATACTTTTGATGTTTTAATGGAGACAGAAAATGGTAGATTCCGTAGTTTGGGAAAAAGCCATTCATTTCACGAACAAATGGATGCCATTTCCATCTCCATATCCATAGATTTTGAGTAAATTCTGTCAGAAGAATAGTACATGGAAATAAACTGCACTGATTCATTTACGTAGAGAGAGTTGCATCTCAGAGAAGTTCATAGAGGCAATAAACAGAATAACTGTCTGATGATAAATAGCCTATTACAGAAAGGAACTGCTCTTCTGATGACATCCACAACATTTCTTTATACATATTGAGACTGGAAAGATCAAACCTGTATATATACAAATATACTTCTGATACTGCTGTATATTAGGAGATTGAGATTGTAAAGACTTGATCCTTTGTGTAGCATTATAGGTCCCATGAAGAGATTTGAAATCAATTTTTTGTTCAATGTGTGACATCTTTTCAGTCGAAACCTGAAGACAGGGTGGGACAGAGTAGCCTCCCCTTTAAAAAAACACCCAATAGCATTTTGTTTATCACAGCTCGAACCAGTGAGAGTGGTTGAGCTCAAGCACAGAAGATTTGATCAGAAACTAATGTATGAGGTGACATGAAAAAAAAACCTGAACTGAAAGTGATTAGCTTTCAACATTTTTGATGTTTATATCTTCTACATGCAAATTGTCACTGTTTGGAAGCACACTAGCTTATATCTATATCCTTAAGACTAACATCTTTATACTAACATCTAAACAATTGTAGCTTAATGTCAGAAGGACATTAAAGAGATAGTTCACCCAAAATTGCTGTGGAACACAAAACAAGATATTCTGAAGAATGGTTTCCTACTATGAATGTCAATGGCTGCTGGATTCCAACAGAATATCTTGCTTTGTGTTTAACAGTAAAAAAGAAACTCAAACAAGTTTGGAACAGGTAAAGGGCGAGTAATTGATGATAGAAATTTGTATTTCTGAGTGAATGCAAATATATACACAAACATTAAACTTTGGATTTTTTTCCAGAAAGATCAATAGTTTTGTTCAGCAAAGATGCATTAGATGTAAAATGCATCATAAAATAAAGTCTGATAAAGATAAAGTCTGTAAAATTGTAAAAAAAAAAATTGGTTCTTTTGAAAATTAATTTGGGTAAAAATGTTAGAATTGGGGTAAAAATGTTCATCCACAGAAGTGCTAAATAGCTGTTTTCAACAGTGATAATTAATGCGTCTTGATCAGCAACCGAGCATATTAGAATGAACCTCTGAATGATCATGTGACCCTGATAATGTAAGTAAGGACTGGATTAATGTTGAATAATCAAGTTTAACCAGGCATACAGTGGCTCAAGGAGTTACTTGCTTCATTTTTGCTGTGATAGTCTTTAGTAACGAGTCAAATAGAAAAAAAAACAGGGTTTTTCTCCATCTTCACCAAAAACAAGAATTTTGCATTGTAAGATCAAAACTAGAGGGAATATTGATCTCTACTGCCCACTCCAAATCTACACTTGAGAGAGCCGAATGAGGGCCAGAGAAATTTGTCAATTCTCACTTCTATTTCACTGTTTCCTGACATTATTAATGCCACAACACACTTGTTTGGCTGTGCAAGTCAGTCACACCAATCCACGGCCATCTGGAGTGCAGAAAATCAAAGTGCAAAGTGTAAAATACTGCAGTAGCAAAGGAATGATAATCAGATCTTTTATAATGAGACCAAATAATATCATAATTATAATATGACAAAGAAAAAAAATGAATTTGATCAGCGTTTGATCAACAATTTACATTCAAAATGACAAAATTTGACAAATAATTACAGCAAATAACACACTGACTTAAACACGAAATTTTAAAGAAATAAGAGAAATTAAATAGTGACAAATTGTATTTTCTTGGAAAAAATTATGTTTTTACATGTTTTTCCATCTTTTTACAGGTTTAAATTATCTTTTTTTTTTTTTACATGATGTCAAATCTTTTCTCCATTGAGTGCTAATGTAAAAAAAGTCAAAACACAATACATCCTAAACTGTAATCAAGCAAACAGTATAGAAAGCCATCATGGACAGGTTTTTAAATGAAACGATTGCATTAACATGCACAGTTTTACTGTGTTAAGCAGTTTTTTTACCACCTAATACCTGCATTCACACATTGGAGTGTATAATTATGATATTTCTGTCATGAATAATCATGATATCTGATGTTTATCCCACATATGCAAACATAGTCCGAAATACTGTGCACTCTAAAAAACTATGCGCAAACCCATTGGGCTATATGTACAGCTAGTGTTTTTCAGCCAATGATGAACTTCTGGTGAAAGCTTTATGTGACTATTTTCAATTTTATATGGCTCCTTTTACAGCATTGATGTTGTAATGTAATTCAAATATAATCAGTTAAATAGACTAAGCATCCATTTGGTTGTTAAAGTGTAAAAAGAGTCGAAAGATTGTTTAAATGCAGGCGCCGTCAATAGCAGCAGGCTAGCACAGAAATTCCATTGAAAATAAAATTATAAAAAAAAGAAAATATTAAATTAATTTCCATATTTTAAAGACAGGGCGTGGAAAATTATAAATTAATGCAGTGCTTCTTGTTTGGTCTGATACCCACGTTATATCGTATCTCAGCCAGGCAGTGAAGATCACTGGTTTTTAAAGAAATCAGATCTTAAATGCCCCGGGGCTGGCTGACTGAAATTAAAAGTCTGTGTGAATATAGCCCATTTAAAAACTGTAATTTAAATTTAATTGAAAGCATTATCCCAAAATTGTGTTTGTCCATATTTAACCCAATACTGGGTTAAATCAACACATCATTTTTAGAGTTTACATTTATTTAACATTTATTTAACCTTTTTTCATATTGTGGGTTCAACCGTCATGGTCATCAATGGGTGTCTACTGAATTTAGTCTTTATGCTTAAAGAAAAGCAGAGATGCTTTATATAGATTGTAAAATGTCAAAAACTTGCTGTTGTTCACATACTGTAACTGTCCTTGTTTTTCTTCTTTTGAGACGTGATCTGAATATTCATGGCTTGATAGAAATGAAAACTTGACAGGTTTGTACAGCCATTCAATGAATGTTCTGCCCTCCAGGTCTCTGGCTGAAAACTATGAATAATCCTTCTCTTCTATCCTTTTCTTCTACACTAAAAATCTTTTTTATTATTATTTTTTTTTACTTAATTGCTCAAAGAGCAAATGGGGTTAATCAGGAAAGACAATCATCAATGTTAATTGTTAAGTTGCGCATAAATGCTTTAGTTAATATTTATTTTGCTTACAGTTTTATTGTTTCTCTTTAAGATTTTCATCATGCCTCATGCTGGATGTATCACACTTATCATAAGCAAAATAATGCACTTTTCCACCCTTTCATGTTAATGAGGTTTTATCACAGATTGCTTGTATGAGGACTGACACATCCTTTACCCAATTATTTTGTTCCGAGGGATAATTCAATGTTTATGCCTCTGTTTTTTTCCTACTTTAGACTGTCTGGCGCCATACTGAAAGGAGGGGTTGTGTCTTTGATCATATTGTTTCTATTACTACTGTGAATTGTATAATAATATGATTTTCGAATAGAAAAATACATTCGGTATCATCATAAATCACATTTTCAAATGCATATGAGATAAACAGGCCAATACTGATATCTAAATACATGTGGAGTTGGTACAAAAGGCCAATGTTTGCTGAAAAACCCAGAGGCTTGAACTTTTTATTTGATCTGCGATACAGTAAGTTCACTCAAAAAAAGAAAAAAACCCACAATTGTCTGAAACTGAGAGCACTGACTAAAATTATTGCTTTTAATAAATAACAGGCTTGTATCATCACAAAATATCACTATTAGAAGAGAGGAAAGACAAACTATTGTTCAGTTTAAAACATACGTCTCAAGCAGGTACTGATAACAGAAGACTTGTTTAATTAGAGCCCTACAGCGTGTTTATCAAGCTCTGTTATCTGATAAAATGAGCCCTTTGTGATTTAGCTTGTGACACACACACACACACTACAGTTTCAGTTTGAGAGAAGAGGCAATCCAGGAAAATCTCCCCTCGCCGAACTCTTTAGGATTAACCAGTAAAGGCAGGGCAAGATAACTTTCTTTGGTGTCTGATACCATCTGCAATTCCGGGCCACTTCACAGGAAAAGCGGCTGGGCAATCTATTACGAACTTATCTATTCAGACATATTCCAGTTCACATCAGGTCAGACAAGGCACTTCAGAATGAGTCCAATCTCAGCAGCGCCTGACGTATCACAGCTCTCATTTGGTGCCAGACTAACAGGCCTTCACTGTGACGCTCCTCGGAAACACCACTCATTGCTACTTCTAGAACTTCTTGAAGTGAATTGAACGGTATTGGACACATTTTACCTTGCCTTCATCATTCATTTTCTTTCAGTTTCATTCAGCAAGGATGCGTTCAATATATCAAATGGTAAATCTAACAGTAAATCTATTTATAATGGTAGAAAATCTTTGGTTATACTTAATTTTATGGTTATAACACATGATCCATGTACTTTCTCTAGCAAATACAATTAATTATACATAATCACACTTACTATAACTAACCCCAAACATAACCCATATTATAAGTACATGTATTACTCAGTAGTTAAATCGATAGTTACACTTTAACAAGGAAACCATAAACTAAAGTGCAACCAAATGTTTTTATTAAAAAATAATGTTTTGATCTTGGTGCTGTCATTCTTTCACCAATAAGATCCAAAAAATAAATTTATAGAAACAACCCTGTTATTAACAATGTTAACCGCACTTGGAGACAAGTCCAAGCTCATTTTAAGGGGGAGCCACTACCTTTATCAATTCCAATCAATTCCAAAACCCCCCTTTATACCTTATATATTAGATAAAGGCTTTTACCAATAGAGAGATGCTGGAATTCACACAGTTAGTGATCTCTACCAAGATGGTGCTTTTGCCACCTTTCAAGAAATCCAAGATAAGTATAAACTTCACAGAAGTAATTTTTTCAGGTTCTTGCAAGTCAGGAACTATGTACACTCTTACTTGAAATTCACAACAATTAATTCTTCCTGTCTTGACATTTGTCTGAATGACCATTTTGGTATGGAGAAAATAATTTCCTGCATATATAACATCCTTCAAGCCCACCAAACACCCACAACATCCACAATCAAAAAGTTACTGGAAGACGAAGTAGGATCAGAGATTTCCAATTAAACATGGACAGAGTGTCTGGAAGAAATTCATAATTGTTCCATAAACTCCAGACACCATCTTATCCAATTCAAAATCCTACATAGACTGCACTACTCAAAAACAAAGCTTTCTAAAATATTTCAAAGCGTCTCTGCAAAATGTGATAAATGTAAAATATCTGATGCATCACTGCTTCATAGTTATGCCTTTTGTACTAGCTTACAGGACTTTTGGTGCAAAATATTTAACGTCTTTTCTGAAATCACAGAGCAAAATATCGATCCAGATTAATTTTTCAATTGTGTTTGGGGTTTCAAAGCGCAAGCTTGGATTATCCAAGTCTCAGCAACAAATCATTTCCTATGACCTTTGAACAGCCAAAAAACTTATTCTGACATTCTGGGAAAATAAATCTTCTCCCTCTTTCAAGTTATGGCTCAGTGAACTCACAAATACACTCCATTTAGAAAGAATACGGTACCATTTACAGAATAAGAAGCTTCAGTTTTTTTAAAATATGGGAACCATTCATAAGGTACTTGGAAGGGAGAGATGGAACAGTAGTTTGATGGGGATATAGCTAGATCACACGACAGCTCTCATTTTCAGTAACCTTCCTTACTGGTGTGCACTACAGATGGAACAAATGGGGGAGGGGGAGGGGTATGTTGGTATGGGGTATTATTTTGATTTATATACTGTGATCTACTTTATTTGAGTTTATGTATATATTTTGTTCTCTTTCTTTTCCTTCTGTAACTCTAAACTAAGGATTGTTCTGTCAACTCAAATAATGGTTTACATATTTATACATATAAACCGTGTATTGTGTAAGTTGACCAAGGAAAAATATTTATACATGTAATTGTAATGTAATCACTTGTACTCGATAATTACAGAAGGAAATATTTTGTTTTAATTTTATTTGCATAAGTAAAATGTGGAGGATCTTTATATATTTGCAAATATTCTGTAATTGTACATATTCTCCCCCCCAAAAAAAATAAAACAAATAAAATAATAATGTTTGCCTTACATTCTATTCAACAGAGAATTCAGGCTACAACTAGTTGCCCTAAAAAGCATCTCTGCCTCTGTCTTAGGTAAATAGTAGTTTTCTATTGTCATACGCAAGTGTTGACAAAAAGTACAATTTGTAGTAGCCTATTTGGAATAAGATAAGGATAATAATGAACAGAATTTTACTCAGAAATTGTATATTTCTACTTATTTCTATATAAATCTTTCATATAGTACATTGCGTGTGGGTTCCAATTATAATAATTTATGGTCACACTTTATTTTGATGGACTGTTTGTTTAATTTAAGTTAAATTGCATCTACATGCCAACTAATTCTTATTAGATTATAAGTGGACTGTTAGGTTGGGGTTGGGGTTAGGGTTAGTGTAGGTTTAAGGTGTAAGTTTAATAATAGTCAGTTAAATGTCTGTTAAAGAACCAGAATCAACAGATATTAAGTAGTACTCAAATGGACCATCAAAATAACATGTTTCCTAATATATTATTTGTACTTGTAATACAAATAAAGTACACTTTAATATCACTAATAAAGCATGTAATGCACTTACAAAAGCATATACTTAAAGGATACTTAGAATACAACTATATACTATTTGTTAGTATAATTGAATTAAAACATCCTTAGTACTAAAATTATTGTTTCAAAATAGCACAATTCAAGTTAACTAATAATCATCACATTATACTGGAGCATGCTATATATCGGCAATTAATCTCGCTGCAAGTATATCTTTTATATATGTTTTTCACTATGATAGGAATTAGCCAAATTAGGCTATTTAAGCAGCTTTTATAAAAATTGTGAAACCAAAAAAATGGCTGGTGTGCACAAAACAAGGCCGTTGATGTTATTTTTAGTTAAAATAGCTTAAACATGCAGTTTAGTGTTAAGCTTTTTCTCTGAAACTGAGGGAGCATGTAATATTATGTGGAAAAAAAAGGCCACTCAATCAAAATAATAAAATCAAACCAATGCATAATTTTAATTGTCAATGAACAAGTAGTTTAGGCCAAATATGCAAAGACGTTTCTGTCAGTATAAATTAAGTACACTAAAGTGCATTTGTAAATATATTTTAAGTATACAGGGTTTCTGCATATATCATAATATCAAATTTAAGACCTTTTTAAGACCATTAAGTATTACATTTAAGACCTATATCACAATATCAAAAACATGCATACACAAAGAGAAAATACAAAATCACAAAATTAGTGGTAAAATAAGTGTATTCAAATTGAACAGTACTAAAGACAGGTTGGATGCACCATTAAACTACAGAAAAAACAAACAAACATCTTAAGTCAGATTTATACTTTCGCCTGGCGCCACATCGCACACCTCACAAAATATACGAGGCTTTTATACTTAATGCGTTCGCCATTGAGATATTCTTTTAAATGACAGGGGCCGGTCAAAAGAAACAGACAGTAAAATTAGATGGATAAACTGAGAAGTAGAAAGTTTCCGGAAGTGGTCATATCATTAATATCATTCAAGATAATTGTTATTTTTTATTATTATTTTTATAATTTATTATAAAGATTTTTATAACCATTAAAAATTTTTTATATCTAATTTTTAAAAATATCTAAATTATGAATCACTTGCTTTCATTCATATTTCGGACAGTTGTACCTATTAAAGTTAAATAATAATGGCAACAGAACTTGGCTTGCGCTACAATTACATTTTTTTATTATGGCAAGAATAAAAACAAAAAAGTACACTTACTAAAAATACTGACGTTTTTGTTTTATTATTTTGCTCACTCAACAATTCACACATTACTGTCTGGCTAGTTTCTCTCCTCTACTTAGAAGCTAAAAAGGCAATAATGGTCCAACATTCGTGACCATTATCACCAATAAAGCCTAGAAACTGGGCATCAATATATTGTAAACTGATAGGTTCATATATTCCTTTCCAGTTTCTCCAATTACTGTTTAACGGAGAGAAAACATTCTCAACACATTTCTAAACATAATAGTTTTAATAACTAATTTCTAATAACTGATTTATTTTATCTTTGCCATGATGACAGTAAATAATATTTTACTAGATATTTTTCAAGACACTTCTATACAGCTTAAAGTTACATTTAAAGGCTTTACTATGTTAATTAGGTTAACTAGACAGGTTAGGGTAATTAGGCAAGTTATTATATAATGATGGTTTGTTCTTTAGACTATTGCAAAAAATATATTGCTTAAGGTGGCTAATAATATTGAAATGGAAATATTTAAAAAAGAAAGAAAATTTCAAAGGGGGGCTAATAATTATGACTTCAACTGTATCAAATACATAATTTGTTACTTTTAGTTTGTAACTTGTAAATTGTTTTAAATTGTTCTGTTCAGTGTTCACTCGAGTCTCAAAACATTACGTGAGCCCTGCCAGTCGAAATCATGTCGCGCAAACACAGCGATGACCTCACATTTGCACACCGCATGTTGGTCTTATTTGTAGTTGTAATACTGCAAATTACAATTGGACTAGTGAAATAAAGAACTACAACACCGCGAAAACCAAGCAACAGCAACAAAAAATAATTTAAATGAGCATTAGACGTAGCGTTACATGGACATCAGAAAATTAAGCCCTGTGCAAAAATATTTAAGACCTAGAACTGCGAATTTAAGACTTTAAGGCCTTAAATTTCGTTTTTTTAATTTTAGACTTCAAGACTTTAAGACCCTGTGGAAACCCTGAGTATAGGTATTAAGTATACAGAATTCAACATTTGAAATTGTTCAAAACCTTTCATTAAAGTCCTAAAACTGTTAAACAGCCCCCATTCTTGTATATTAGAAGAGCCTAAAGTACTACATTCACTCTACTTAAAAAGGTCACCATGAAATGGAAGTTAAAAATGTTATTTTTCCCCATATCTTGATTTACATCTAATTCTAATGGTTTGATTATAAAGAAATATAGGGCGGTGCATGATTTCACCCATTGGGAACTCAGTGGATTGTTGGAAGATAAGTGTTGCTAACAAAATGCAGAAAGATTGACAAATAAAAGGGGGCAGAAATAAGACACACCCTGATAGCCCCTCCCAAAAGGCATTGCATGTGAGCAGAAGTGAAGAAAAGCCATTTTGAGGTGGCAGTGAAGGTTAGGGTATTTGATAAAATATAATACTTTATAATATTTTATAACTAAATAAAGAAATGCACGAATTATAAATGGCTTCATTTATAACAAGCACTACTACATAAATATAAATTTTAAAATAAGAAGAGCAAATTTTAAGTTTCAAAACAAATTTTAAAATAACTATACTAACAGCACACTGAATAAACTTCCTTTTCATGAGAGATGTTATAGTCTGAAAGGTATTGATGCCTATGAAGAAAAATAAGACTTGTCATCCAGACCACTTTCAGTCTAAATGGGCATTTCTGCAAAAAATATGCTGCAGTGTGAATGCAGAGTTTTGCCTAAAGTCAAAAGTCTGGCTGTGTGTTCTCTAGACCTTCACTGCCAGCCAGATGGTAATGTCAATTCACAACGGATCATGCCATTTCCTCATTCGGCACGTATATGTGTGTGTGTTTGTCTTCCCAGAACCGTCTGAGGCTCCTCAAACACACGCGCACAGATAGAAGACCTGATTATTGTGGAGCAGAGTGGCACCAGGACAGGACCATGACCTGATTGTTTTCTGAAAGAAATAAGATACAGATATGGTGTGGAGAAAGCTGGCAAAGATAGACAGGACGAACCCCCCCCCCAAAAAACCCGTTTGTGAGCATGTATAACTTGCATTCCACCAAATGCCCTAAAAGTACCAAAAGTAAAGCAATATCAGTAAATTTTGACATCGTGGCAAAAAATTTTTTGTTTACCACGAAAACAGCTCTTAAATAATTTTGAAAATTGTTATACATTTCAATCATACATTTTGAAAACTGATTGTTTCCTGAGAGGGTTGGTTGGGTTTAGAGGTGGGATCGAGGTAGGGGGATAGAATAAACAGTTTGTAAAAAGCATTGTGTCTATGGGAGTCCCCATAAAATTTGCTGTGTGTATGGGTGTCAGATTTTGCCTACGTTGTTGCATATCAAATCATTTGCACTTTATAATACACTGTAAAACATTTTTTTTTACTTTTTTTTTGTGCAAAATATATAAACCAGTGACAAGGCAACATACCAGAAGATCAGGGATGGCCATGCCTAAAAATAATAAACTGGCAGTACTTATCATGCAGATAATAAACTTCAATGATGACGAAGAACTCACATCACTTGAGCCTGATAGTCATGATAATGAAAATCATTCATTTATTCATTCATTCACTTTTCGGCTTAGTCCCTTTATTAATCTTGGGTTGCCAGAGTGGAATGAACCTCCAACTTATCCAGCCATATGTTTTACGCAGCGGATGCCCTTCCAGCTGCAACCCATCACTGGGAAACATTCATGCAATACACATGCATTCATACTACGGACAATTTAGCTTACCCAATTTACCTATAGCGCATGTCTTTGGGCTTGTGAGGGAAACCAGAGCACCCGGAGGAAACCCACAGGGAGTACATACAAACTTCACAAAGAAATGCCAACTGACCCAGCTGGGGCTCGAACCAGCGACCTTCTTGCTGTGAGGAGATTGTGCTACCCACTGTGCCACCGTGACCCCCATAATGACAACCAAAAAGATGTTTTGTTTTAAGAGTGTCAGAGTCACAGGCTGTAAAAGCTTCACCTTCTTATGAAAAAGGGGCAGGGGCAGCAACTCATTTGCATTTAAAGAGACCAATACAAAAAGCATTGTCATTCAATTCAAAATTTGTACTTAATATAGTAAAATGACCTCTGGTGTTTTTTGAGCTGAAACTTCACAGATATATTCTAAAACCAACATTACTTGAGATTACATCATTACATATCTCATTAACTGGAAAAAAAGTTTCAAACTTAAGGAGAGCAACATTATTTAGGACCCCACGGGGTCTTGCAAAAATTGCCTTCATTTGATACATTTAAAAAACAAACAAACAAACAACTGTAATTTTTCTTTCAAGTAAATATATCTTGACTTAATAATTTGTGCTATATAAAGCACATACATTTTGAAGTGTATACTTTATAGGAAACAGTTAATAAATGTGATTTACATAAAATAAGTTAGCCATTCCAAATAATTAGCTTACCTCATTGCAGATACATACAGAATATCCACACTGAATTAATAAAAATTTCAAAACAAAATTAGGTTTAAGGGTATAGAACATATTAGCTTAGCATCAAGACAACATAAATTATGACTGAGATACAAATTTGTGTGCAGGTCTGTGTATATTTCAGAGCAAGTCTGTCTGAACTCATTGAACAAAATCCAAGATCAGGATGGTGTGCAGATCCATCTATGTGAATGTCTGATTTATTTTTCCATGATATAAACCAGAGCAAAATCTCCTAATAACATTTCTCAAGTCTTGCCTCTGGCCAAAGTTAACAGAAGAACAGCATCAATACAGAACTCATAATACCAGAGGTGGATTGATCTCCACCCAGCAGGCCATTCTTTACGTACGCAGGATTATCCAGCAAGCCAAAAAAGGAAACCGCACCAGGTAAGAACCGATATGAATAATGGAAATGAATTGACTAGTCTGTTATCAGTGAGGAAAGCCCTGTAAGCTGGAGAGAATGAGATATAGCAGCTGCTGTTAACCTGTCTAGACCGTCTCAGGTGGCAGCTTACAGCATTCACAATTCTAAATAATCAACATAAATGTTTGCCTTTTATGCAAAGGAAGAAAATTTATCTGTTTTTGTTCTTTATTCCAATCCACTGACAAGTATTTCGTTCATTTTTGGGTGAGACAGATTCCATTTTTTAAATAGATAATCTTAGAGATTATTCAAATTCATTCAAATATTCAGCATCTCAATTGTTTCTGCTATAGATTATTGAGTGAAAATTGAGGTTTCAGGTATCATGCTTTGCATTTTTTTTTCAAAAAAAAAAAAAGTGATGATGTTTCTTGTCTAAAGTTACATTTAAAAAAATGTGATCAAATCACATTAAAATCTTAATATGGATTAAGATATTAGTGTTTATTTATGCTCCATTAATATATATATATCAATCATAAAACAATGGCTTTTGTGCGCTGATTTGTCTGATGACCCTGTCTGTTGTGATTGGTTGATTGATTTCAGCACGAGGCGGAGAGAAACGCCCAGCACGGTTATAAAGTAATCAGAGCACAGAGTATACAGTATGTGTGAGCCCAATGCAGGAGTGCATTAAAGCAATGCAGTTAAACACCCGCATATTTCTCTATTCTTAACCCTAATTCCAAATAATAACTACGTCACACATTCAGTATGAATCCACACAGTGGCAAAAGCTGAACTATTTTCAAAATTTACCACACCACACATGTGAGGAACAGCTGATGGTGGCTAAAACAACAAACAGAAGAAGATTGCGAGCACAAAATGCATTTAAGTTGATAAAGGTAGAGGCACGCTTTGCGTTTTCAACGTGGAATGCGATATTTGAATAGCCCATACAGATTTAACCTGAGAGATACATTACAAGCACTGACTGATAAATGATTACAAGCTGCGCAGAGCTATTACAAGTTGCAACACACAATTCAATACATATTTTGCAAACTACAGACGACGAGGCAACAATTTTAATCACACTTCTCGTTGTGTAGGTCGAAGAAGCACTTAGAGGATCTGGAGAAAGAAAAAACTGATTCATATGAACTGTGTAACAGTTACTGACAAAGTCCCATACATTAGCAGTCTTTGCTGATCCTTCCTTTAATAACAAATGGCCAGCAAATCCTGTGCTGCAATCCCATAATTCATCGCACTTCAATAGTGTCTGAAGACAAAGGCACATTCACGTTTTACTGGATCCAGCACTTCATATTTGGCGATGTCCCGAATCGACGTTGATGCGTGCATGCAAAAGATCCGAACAAAGGACGAATCATTAATTTGACTCTGAGTCGACTCGAATCAATATTTTTAAACACGATGCACTTTCAGATTTAAACCTCAGCTGGATGATTTACTTAGAGCTGTGTTACACACTGCATGGATGGTAATTTTCAAAAACCCATAATAGGGGCTCTTTAAAGATAATGGATTTGCATTGTTTTAATTAGACATCTAACTGATTCATTATGTTATTTTTTTATTAATAGTGACAAAGGTCATCCTCCCTAACAACTGTAACACTGTGACAAGAAAGTGTGAGATTATTATTTACTGACTTTAATTATTGCACATTGTTGAACATAATTCTTAGAAATTTCAGGAGAAAAAAAAATCATTAAACAAAGTGACAGGGTCTTAAGAAAATGACTAAATAAGTTAAATATTTCTGAATATTTTCAGTCATTCCTTGGATGCGACCTAGCAAATACTACAAAATGTATGAATTCAGTCTGTTTATTACTGTCCAGTTCAGTCTTTCAAATGTTATCAGAAGAAAAAACATGAGTGGCTTCTTTAGAAAAAGCCTTCGCATGACCTGCTCCATTCCTAGGAAGTGTTCGTGTTTTAACCATCAGTCAAGGATCATTTAGAATCTCTGCTGTATATGATTCATTCATCTGACGTGAATGCCAGTCTTCCTTGCACATAAAAGCCAGTGAAAGCCTTTCTGCAGCAATTTTTTCCTATAATGCGATATTACATGAAAGCAGAAAAAGTAATCTCTGTACACTATATTCATCGCTTGCTATTACGAGAATCAAAAAGCCTTTGAGTTTTATGACCGAATCAATTAATAAATTCTCCCTTTATTTCCCCAAATGGCTTGGGAATTTGTGAGACATTCAGTAATGGCATGTCAGTTAATATACTTTATATTGTATTTTATTAAGCTGTGAGAAATGCAGGGCTTATATTTAAATGTAGTCAGATTCAACATATTCAATTATTCAATGTATGCAGTTTTTAAATTAAATGAAAATATTTTTACGCCAACATTTTAGTGGTGTTTACAGGGGTAAAATATGGCAAAAAACAGGACAGAATGTTAAATAAAACAAACTTTTTAAATGAGAACTTAATATAATTAAATTTAAGAAATACAAAGATATATGCAAAAAGCAACCACTTTATTTCTATATTATTTATCTGCATATCACCTTTTTAAATTTTGCATTAAGTAATGTTATTTTTGTACTAACTAGTTTTAAATAGTTTTAATCTCAGGACTGCATTGCTAAATAAAAATAAATGACTGCATTAACCTTATATTAACAAATTCATTTATTATAAAGAAAAAAAATAAAT
>CAIGQZ010000690.1:8127711-8161596 GCA_903798205.1 Danio tinwini | reverse complement strand
GTGTGTGTGTGTGTGTGTGTGTGTGTGTGTGTGTGTGTGTGTGTGTGCTGTCGCCCTAAGAGAGTCATATTTAAAGAACAATTAAGAATCCACTAGATCAAATATAGTGCTGATGTTAGATCAGGACCCAGGAGCGTTTCCAAGCTTTCATGACTCTGCATGTTTTCGAAATCAATTGCTAGGTCAGTGAATATTTCTGCTTTGAATGCGCTTCATCAGGTAAACAGTGGCGGTAAATAACACAGCAGGGGGAAAAGTTTTCTTGAAAAGTTCACAACACTGTGTGTGTGAAGTGAATATCTGCACTGGGTGAGAAATGAGCAATGCCACTACTTCGTTTCAGACAATGATGAATTTAAATTCACAAAGTAAACTGCAGATATTATTCCAGAGAGCTTGCAGGAAAGGCATTAACCCGATAAGGAGCAGTGAACTGTGGCATCATGTGATCATTAATATCATTAATCATGACTGACCTACATTAATACTGATTATAAAAGTAATACAGCTGATGCCCATTATTAAAGGCAAATTAACCAACGCGCACACAGGCAGGCACGCACACATAGGCATACATATACACACATATTCAGAGGAGAAAATACATGCAATGTATTGGATGTTTCATAATTATCATAATTTTTTTAATCATCAAAATAATTGTATACATTAAAACTAAATTTTAAATATAAACTAATTATTATTAATCATTTCAAAATATAATTAGTTTATTAAAAACTAATGTACTAACTAATGTACATGCAAAATATGTTTTGTATTTAAGTAACGTAACCTTATAAGTAAACTGTAGGAAAGTGACTGTGCTATTGTGCAAAAATAATAAATAAATAATTATAATAACATATATAAAGTAATAATAATAAAAAAATATATAAATAATAATAATAATAATAATGAGGACATAAAAGCAAAAACTCTGGAAAACCAGGTTTTAACAAGAAGTTTTAAGAGTTCACACTTAGCTGATGATTGATAAAGCTTGTTTGGCATGCTGTCCCGGAAGAGAGCCCTGCGCTCATAAGATCCTCGAGCTCTCTCCTGTTAGCAGGGCAAGAGGGGAGTTTGAGCTCAGGTAGATCTCAAGCGGCAACATCCCGCTCTCTCTCATGAAGCTAGTACAGAAGCAACTGAAATTGGAATTCATCGATATTCCGCCAGGCCTGGCTCTATAATAGAACACTTTTCTATTGACCTCAATGTTAAAACTTTACAGCAGAAAAAAGGTGTTTACAGCCTGGTACAAAAAACCCAGGTGAGTGAAATTTTATACTTATATACCATATCTATAAATGTATTTGTTTTATTTAACAATTTATTCTTTATAATTTTTTATAGAACTTGTATGCACTCCAGAATCTGGCAGATTGATTAGCTGTAGGCTACAGAACAGGCATCTGAAACATTGTAATACAGTGAGATACCTCGATTTCATAAATAGTCTTGCATTTAATAACACAGACTATGTCTGAAGTATTTGGGTAGAAATTTGCATTGTCCTCCTGTAGAAAAAGATCATAAGAACAATGTTGAGTGGCTCAATGTATTACAACTGTGTTTTTAAAAGACTAAACACTTTATTGATATAGTATATACAGTATATATTATATACAGTAAGGACTTTTAACCAGTGCCGTTCTTGCTTAAGGCAATAGTGCTTAAAAAAAGGAGGGAGAAGTAGGGGTAGGAGGGAGAAGTAGGGGTGGGAGGGGGGATTCTTTAAGACAAAGATATTGAGGTAAGAAATGTAAATAAATGTTATAAATAAATTTTACTTAGAACTGCATTCAGTATTATTATTTTGTTCATTAAGAGTAGACTTCCATTCATATTACTTGTTTAGATGCAATTTTGAATAAATAAGTAAATAAATCAAGGCAACCCAAAAACAGCATTACACTTCTACTGCCCCATATCCCTTGCAGAGCTGATCTTTATTAGCTATCATTTCTTGGCAAGACCTGAAACCAGGCACGACACTACTAAATCAGCCAGTCATTCAGACAGATCCCAGAGGAGTCTTCAAAACCCAGATGAGTTTAACATCTAAATAATCACTAAATAATTAAGACGGAAGACAGCAGGCCTGTGTTTAGATCTGTGTCTTCTGTGTTAATCTGCCTGGACCCCTCAGCTCATTTGCCTGTCCCCCAAGCTCCAGTCTCCAGCGTCTCCAGCAGAGACACGGCACTCCAAAGCAGCTGCCCCCTGAAATCCCAGCATACTTCACTCCAGTGTTTATCAGCCAGATTAACATGTTGACAGCCCCACCATTTGGAAACAGTTCCACGATTTATGTCCCGGGCAGGTTTCCAAAGGGCTGTGAAAAACAAAGAGCGACAGGACGCACTGAAGGGCCTTTACGGTCATTTGCACAGCCCGTTTTCAGTGGGACATGTTTAGACAACAACTTCTGTGGCAGAGAGGTCTTTGAAGACTTTCAAACATCTGCGGGTGAACAGCTCGCGTCTCTGATCTTGTGTGTTTGTACACTGTGGCGGTTTCGAGGGCTATATTAATATCTCTGTGTTTTAATGCTGCCTACGAACAGATTGTGCTTAATCCTGTTGCCTCTATTGGTAAGTTTAAAAATATATCATGGCAGTTGATTTAGCATCTTTAAATGTTAATTTTTAAGATGACCTTATGATTTTATGTTCAATTTCAATAGACTGAAAGAAAGCATAAAAGCTGTTATGTTGACATCTTGTAGTGGATGAGAAATCACTAACATCCTGTTTGCATTGTTTAGAGCTGATGAAGCAACTGAAACAGCTGCTTTTTTGTGGAGATGAAATTAATGAAGTAGTAAGCCCTGTTAAGGCCCTCTCACACTGACTACATTTGCATGGACATCAGTAATAAAATGGTTTACCTTAATCTAAATAAGACAATGATATGATTAAGGTGTTTATATGAGTTGCTTTTAGAATGTTGCTTTCGTGTTCCTCGTTTACATGGTAAAGTACAGTACATTGATAGATTAATGTCATTACAGCACCACGCTATCCAATGTTTCCTCTGCAGTTTCATGCGAATTCGAGTGTTTCATTATTTATTTTTCAACTTCAAATGCAGTTACAGCTAATCAACATTTCATTCATGCCCCTGTGACAAACTCTGAGGTATTGGATGCGAGTATGAAGTAAGGACTGCTGGGAGTGTCATTTTAATGGAATTTGATAATGCACGCCAAATTGAAAAACTTCAGCATTTCCTCGAAAGCAAAAAGTGTGTTTGGTGATGATGATGATGACGTGTGTGACAAGTCTCCAGGAGTTCACCATGTGAGCACATTTGGAGATGTGGGTGCCTGTGGTCTTTTACAGACTCTTACTGATTGATTATCCTGTTACAAAATGCAGCAAAAAGTCCTATATTATGGTAATAGTTTGATTAGGATGTTTACATGTCTGTACTGCACTTGACAATCATGGTACTGAAATAGGAATACGCCACATGTCTAAATTGGAATTGTGTTTAATATGATTATGAATTCAGTCTGATTAACATCATCAAAAATCTCTGTTTACATGGTCGACTCCTAATCAGAGTATTGTCTTAATCGTATTAAAATCGAAATATTAGTGTCCATGTAAACGTACTCACTGAGTGCGATTATACTGATGTAAAGATACTGCTGAATAAAGTATACCTATGTAGGTATGCATTAAATTTTAAAATTAAAAATAGCCTTAATATGAGCTCAATAATCTGCAATGTGGATATTTAGTTTACTTAAATACTTATCTATGCATGAACCTCACATGCTGACCCAAAAAGTATGCAGTAAATCTGTGGCTATAATCTAAGTTATTGAGTTAAATTGAAAAGGTCTACAAAACTACTTTATATTATTTAATTCAAAAGTAAATAATTATTACAAAGCATTTTTGGTATCGGTTATTGACAGTGCATCAAGAATTTTCTGTTTCAGTTTAGGCTCAGAATTTTTATTTTGGTGCATCCCTATAAGAGATTCCTTTTGGGTTCATTCACACAATCATGATATATTGTGGAATGACAAAATGATAATTTGTTTGTAAAATAAAAAAACTAAAATTATAAACTACAATAATCACAATAATAATAATAATGTAAATATTAACAATTATGTAATTACTCGGCAATAAAATGTATTACATGCTGTACTTTGAAATGTGTTACACACACTGCTACTGTTGCAAAAGGGTGAGACTGGTGGTGCTATTGCACAGAAAGCAGTTTTGAAAAGCTGTGTTTAAATAAACAATGTCACAAATTTGTGACAACAGTGTTTGTTATCTTTGGTGTTTGAAAAATGAAAAGACACACAGGTAAGGAAAAATAAGAAGATCATGATGAATGCTGTAGAAGGGAGGCAGCTAAAAAAATGCATTGCTGTGGTCAAAGCAACCTCTGGTGCAGGCATGACTTTGCCTGAGGCGATCAATCATTTTGTGTCACTTTTTTGTGTCCGGTTTGAAAGGGCCTTAATTCTTACTCAAAATTCTGCTTTACATTGATATTGAGGACACATTTACATAAAAACATACTACAAATGGTAATGTTGCTGCACACTGATGAAATTGTGAATGATCCCCATTTATACAGATCTGTGAAAACGGCTACAATTTTGTATTATACATGCTGGGTCAATAGGTGGTGCTGACCCAGTACCAGAAAGAAACACTTCTAATTTGCACATATATGGTCCTGTAACTGTCTCAGCTAAATGTGTAATACTATAGAAACTGTCACACAGTTTCTGTACACCTTAAGATTACAATTCTGCACTGTTCAACAGTAAAAAGAGAAACATGACTTTTGATGTTTTTTTTGTTGTTGATATAACTGTCTTTTGTCCCCCCCCAACCCACATATCTAATGTTAATAATAATGTTTATTATTGCATTACTTTAATTTTTGTTTGTTACCATGACAGCGTTTATTAGTTGAGTGAATGACAATGAGAATCATCTATATATTCATATTTTTTTTTGCTTGTGGGAAAAGTTGTTTGATATAAGCACTGGTTCTTTATATGACTCTTATCACCAACAGCTTATGGTTAGGTTTTTGTCTGTTTAACATAGGATACTATGTGTAGATGTCAGTACTTCAAAACAATGCTGCATTAACACTATAAATTAATAAAATATAGTTGTTCACTATAAAAATCAGAAATTTATTTTACAGTTTGTACCGTATTTTATCTGCCATTTACAATTTACGATTTTTTTTTACGGATGGTTATGCCTTCAATATGTAGTTTCTATAATATTGCTAAACTTCACATGTTGACTATTGTTGACCTTCTTAGTATGATTTAAAGGGATAGTTCACCCACAAATGAACCCTCAGGTGGTTCCACCAAAAAAATACTAAGGTTTACATTCTTTAGTATATCATCTTTTGTGCTCATCAGAAGAAAGAATCTCAAACAGTTTTGAAGCAAGTGGAGGATAAGTGATTGATGACAGAAATTTCAGTTTTAGAGGAACTACAACTTTAATTTAACATCTGATTTTGGGGCCATTTTGCCTGTAATAAAAGCAGATTAATAATAATGCATACCTGAATATAAGGCATTACTCACTTTAAGCCCTCTTTAAAAATAGACAGCACTAATAAATTATGATTTATATCATGAATAGGAGTTAACATTGACTTATTAATATTGACTTGCATAATAATCATACACACACTGTAATGACTGCTAGCTGTTAAGAATTAGTAAAAGGAATTTCTAAAGGTGACAATCAAAACAAAGTGTTCATTGTATCAATCATAGCTCATTGTGCAATACTGTAAAAGTATTTCTCAATAGCACTGTTATTGTTTAGGTGTGAAATGTTTAGGGGGGAAGTACTTGTAGATGCTGAGAATGCAGAAAAATGGTAGAGTAGAAAAGTAGAAAAAAAAACAGCAGTCAAATGTGGCATGCATGAGGGCTGTGACATGTAAAAGACAGTGACATGCCAGTCTGTAATTGCTTTCCCAATAAAACCCAGACTGTTGACAGCACAGTATGTCTCATTCCCATGAATCATTTGGTCTGTGTGGTCAGGGAGAGACCTGAAGCAAAAAGAACGTTGGACACTGTCAAAGCAAATTATTCTGACCATGTGACAGATTTTCTTTTCTAGACATATGTATTGTGTGGGCGAATGCCACAAATGTTCAGGTCATATTCCACCTCAAAATCAAAAGTATCTCTTTTGATATATATATTTTTACAGCCACATACTCTATATCAAAAGTCTTTAAATTTCATATTTTCTATTGCATAATTTCTATTTCTCCGTAGTTTGGATTCTATTGTCATTATTATTATTATTATTATTATTATTTTATTTTGTTATTGTTGTTACTATTTCAAGGTTATGAGTATCTGTGTAAGGATATGCATATCATCCTGTGTATGACTCTGTATGTGAAAGTTTTTTAAGTAGTCAGATTCTCACTAAATCATAGCATTATTTACATTATTAGTATATTTATCCTCATATTATTTGAAACCATCAACAAAAGAAGTCCAAATTTAAGTTCAGAACAATAAGTAATTCAATAGTATAAAGCAAAACTGTGGCCGTGTTTGCGTGGGTTTCCACCTAGTGCTCCAGTTTCTCCAACAGTCCAAAGACATGCGGTTTTTTTGAATGAACTAAATTGACCATAGAGTATGAATGTGTGTGTGAATGAGAGTGTATGGGTGTTTCCCATACACCAATTCATTCCGCTGTGGTGACTCCTAATGAATAAAGGGAGTAAGCTGAAGGAAAATTAATGGATGAAAGCCTTTTCTTGTGGACTAATTTCTTTTATCCTGCAATTATTAAACTGATGAAACGTGACAGCATAATTTTATGATGCATTTATAATGTCACAGAACATTTCCTTTTTTTTTTTTTTTACTTTCTATACCTCAAAGAAAGCTGAAACAAAATCTGCACTCTTTTTATTAAAAAGAATTATAACAATTCAATATTAATATTAATTATAAATGTCTATTCAAATTTTAGATTGATTTCCTTAAAATGTTTGATGTTGAAAACTTTTAAAACAGAAACTTTCTAACATAATTGGCACATTACGTTATATGTTGAAAAAAAATCTTATTCTACGTAATGTGCCAATTATGTTAGAAAGTTTTTTTTTTTTTTACTTTCTATACCTCAAAGAAAGCTATGCTAAAGGAAAAAGGAAAACTTAAAAAGACCTTTTGGTGATGAAACAATTTCTTTGACACTTTTCAGACTCGAGTAGACTTACATCTGCTGACCAAATTCCATTTAGACTTGGAATCAATTTTCATTACGACCGGGAATAACTTTTCTATTTCACTCATCTTTTTTGTAATGCAAAATCTAAATGATAGATTAACAAATGCATTATGGCTTCCTCACCATGCTAAAGTGTACTGTGAGGTAGTGGTCAAACAAAGACACTGTCTGAATGGAGGCAATCCATTGGTGTCCCCATGGAAACAAAAACCACACATCTCTTTGGAGAAAGTGATTTTAAAGACCTGCAACATATGATTAGAAACAGTCGAAACAGCTCTACGGTATTCACAGTGTGCTCATTATTACCAGCAGTGCAAGAAACTGACAGAACTGTAATGAAGAGGCAAAACCGAATTGGCTTGAAATGAAACCTTGGACCAGCAGATTTTTTTTCTTTAAAATAAAAACCCTGACAAAAACACATAGAATGTCTGAAAAATGACCTCTCAAGTTTTATTATTTACAAGACTGACATTGTTTTATAGAAATATAAACCCTCAGCAGTGTGCAACATATTAATGCAGACCAGAGCAGCCCATTGAGCTGCTGACATCAGAATATTTTTATTTGGCCTCTATGAAAGTTTTCCTTCTTTTCCCAGCAGGCCGACCAGTAAATGTCAACCAGCAAACCATGCATAAAAGCACTCTTATTTAAAAACAAAATGCCAGGCTTGATGTATAAATTATTGAAAAAATAAATCATTCATTTATTATTGATAGCAGCTTTGCTTTTGCTTTCTTTTCACTGCCAACACTGACCTAGTAAGTGCCGCATTATAAAAATCCATAATAACTGATCACTGTGAGTGTGCAAAAACTCACTTTCAAAAGCTTAGCATTTTTAAGCTGCAAAATAAATTTAACACAAATAAATTTGCAAAATGTGCTAAACTTTTCAATTTCAGCTAAAAATGATAGGAATGTCCAGATCCGCTCATGTGATTGGAAATCGGGCCTAATCATTCAGACTCGATCAGAATCGTACGTTACCTCCCGATCAGGACTCAGAATGAGGTTCTGATGTAAACACCCTCTAAAATGAAAAAAAAAAAACAACAACTAACAATAACTTTACTTAGCTGTTACCCTGATACCCTCAGTTTTAAGAAATAGCCATGTCAATAAAGGCTTTTTAATATTTTTTCCACATTTTTCGAATGCTTTGGACTGACTTTTGCTGTTTATTCTGAGAAATCCCTTACACAAAGAGCACCTACACATTATTTAAGCTACCCCTGAGCACTTTTTGTTTGATTTTGGATTTCTAACAATAACTTAATTAAATAGATTTGTCAAACGTAATTACATTGATGATTTCTTACAGCTGAAAAAAAAATCCTACATTTTTGGCACACTAAGTGTTAGATCTTTACACAAACTGAATAAAATGTCTCCCTTTAATGTGTAAATGCACCCTAAATGATAAAAACTAAACTAGCAGTCAAGGAAATCTTAGAAATTTTATTTGTATTATTTTTATGAGGAAAAAAGGGAATACAGGGGTTTCATGACATGGGTTGGTATAAGATTCTGACGGTCTATAAAAACCTATAAAAACTATAAAATAAAACCTATAAAAATATCACGGTTTCACGGTATTGTAATTACTGCTTTAAAATATATTATTTTTAAATGTTTGAATAAAAAAACACAATCTATATTTTTACAGTAAACATGTCAGGCTTAAAGGTGCAGTATGTAAGTTTGACACCCAGTGGTTGAACTAGGTATTGCACTCCTGGATCAAAATAAAAAATCATGCGATAGAGCGAATATTTTCCATATTAAAAGGAGTTTTGGTTCTAACCAACACCTCGAATTGATATATTAGAAACAGCTTCTATTTCTCACAGCTGAACATGTGAAACATATGACAGTGATTACCTCAGGTAAGCCTTTTGTGTTTTATTCAGTGTTAATGCTAACATTGTGAGTTTGAATAGATTCTAAACCTTACCGTTTCATGAGTGAGTGCATATTCTGTGCTTCTGAAAGGCTGTTTATAAATTTCTGTCGTATTTCGTCTGGTGCAAACAGCCAAACTGCTGTTTGCGTGTTGTTAGGACACGAGATTACAATGTAACCTGCTCACTTAATGTTTACGTTGGAATATTTATATCATTTGTTAATTAATAACCTTATGTGGAACTGAATCTGTCTCATTTCGATGTCTGATACTGTCCATATTGGTCACGGACGTATGCTTTCAGAGCCTTTCTGAATGAATGAATGAATGAATGAATGAATGAATGAATGAATGAATGAATGGATGAATGAGATACACTGTTTTCCAACAAGGCAACCCAGGGTGCTGAAATATAATTGGCTAAACTGGCATTGTGCAGGTTAACTTTACCTAAACAAATACAGCGTTCCGGCATGGAAAAAAACATTTTCAAAGCAGAATATCTGACATTCAGCATTGTTTTTCAGTTAAACAAGTATGTTCACTTGGGATGTTTCTTAAATATCTGAAAACATATTATGGTATTTTTATGCTTTAGAACTGTCAAAAACTTACATACAGCACCTTTAATAATTCAAGTGAATCATTGACTTCGGTCTTAGTTTCAAAATCACAGATTTCTTTACAATTTAAAATGGCATCTTCGGATATATTTTCTGCTGGAGATACTGTTGTCCTAAAAAACTTAAAACAAAAAAAAAAAAAAACAAACAAAAAAACCTTACATATACCGTAGGAATGGTATAGCAGAAAATGTTGGCAGTTTTAAAATCTTGACTTTTCCAAACCGCGGTATACCTTGAAAACAGTTATGGTCCCATGCCTACACACAGATGCTCATTAAATCCAATATTTTGATACAACTAACCTTTCTCACTTTTTACTTAAGACATTAACTATTTTTTTTATTAAAATAATATCGGAGCCAAAAATTGTAATTAACCTAAAACTTGACCTTAAAAACAACAATAACTAAAAACTTACACAAATAATGAAATCAAAATGAAATCCAACAAACAATAATGCAAATCTAATTATAAATGAATTTAAACAGCTGTTACAGTGATGCTAATAACTTCTGTGGCGCGCCGTAAGCTATATACTGTAGCCTTATGTAATGCTTTACATATTACTTGGGGTAAAAATGCATGTGATCATGCACAGTCTGCCATAAAAAAAAAGATCTTTATCTTTAAGCTATGTATGTGAAATGAAAAAAATGCCCAGTTGCTTTCCTCCTGAACAACACATCATATGAATGTCTTTACAGCATATACGCCCTTCACTCAGCATATAGTACATCTTTCTTCCACGTCAGTTTGCATTAATAACAACAGCCACATCCTTGCATTCTAGATTTCCCTTGAGGGGTTTGACCAGCTGGCTTAAATCTTTAATCTTTGCTGTATCAAAAATAACATGCAAAGTTGTGGTTATGGCCTGAGGGACTTTGCCTCCATGGACGTTCACAGCAGAGAGCATCTTGTTCTCTGATCTGCACATTTCCTTCATCAGTGATGCCAAAAACCACCACTAACATGTAACTGACATTGTAACCTACAGGAGAGTCTAAACAGTCAAATCTTTTAAAAGTTTGTACTTTTATGATTATAGCTAAGCAGGATAACATAGAGAAACTAAGACCATAATCAGACTGGGTAAATTTTTTTTTGGCAGGTATATGCTTATACACTTATAAGTATATATATATATATATATATATATATATATATATATATATATATATGACCTATAAGGGAAAATAATAATAATAATAAAAATACATAAGTGTATTTTGGTATACTTGTTTGTATTTTGTTTAGCTCCAATATTATGCACACTGTATATATATAAAAAGTCATGTATTAGCAGGTGAGATAATATACACACACATACACACACACACACAAAAAAATGTTATTTCAATATTCAAGACCAGGATGCGCCAAAGAACCCAGATGTGTTCTTGATATCGATGATGAATTAAATGCAGACCTTAGCGCATGTTTTGCTCAAAGTCATTGTGGCTAAATACAGCAGGGAAGTGTAGCATTTTTATTTACTATTATTTACAGTTCAGAGATATAACTTGTTGATCTCAGGGCTTTCCCTAAACGAGACGGTGAAAATAAACGTTCACGTGAAAATTTTAATAAAGCCATAAACGCACCTAAAAGTGTTTATTTACTGAACTTTATATTAAAGGGGGGCTATTATGCCCCCTTTTCAGCTCAAAAATACTCCACAAATTACATTTTATAACTCTTTAAAACTGCCTCTTTTAGGCTTTGATCTACATTGTTCTGTTTTGGTTACTGTCACTTTAAATACAATGATATTGTGCTCCCAGTCATTTTAGGGTGGACCTATACACGCCTGTGCATCAGCATAGTGGCAGATTCAAAAACAGGACTAACGCTGTCTCTGTGAAGTGAAAATGTCAGAAGAAATGGTTCTGAAGTGGTTCAGAAGAAGGCAGTCTATGGAAGCTATGATGTTCATTTGTGCATCCTAAAACTCAACATTTATAATGCCTCTTTATTGCTGACATTATTTCTGGCAACATGAAATCTCTAATCACAGATGGCTGCTTCTCACTTAGGGCTGTCTCTACTAATAAGTAGGGCTGCACAATATTATAAAAAAAAACTGACATTGCAAAATTGTCTTTTTCTGCTATATATATTGCAATATAAATAGAATTTCACAATATGACTAATAACTAGAGGCAGCATGGTGGCGCAGTGGGTAGCACAATTGCCTCACATCAAGAAGGTTACTAGTTTGAGCCATGGCTGGGTCAGTTGGCGTTTCTGTGTGAAGTTTGCATGTTCTCCCCGTGTTTGCGTGGGTGCTCCGGTTTACCCCAAAAGTCCAAAGACATGTGCTATAAGTGAATTGTGTAAGCTAAATTGTCTGTAGTGTATGAGTGTGTATGGATGTTTCATAGTGATGGGTTGCAGCTGGAAGGGCATCTGCTGTGTAAAACATATGCTGAAGTTGCTGGTTCATTCAGCTGTGGCGACCCCAAATTAATAAGGGGACGAAGCCGAAAAGAAAATGAATGAATGAATGAATGAATAACTAATAACTATATTTTTAAAGAATTCATAGTTTTGTATTGATTGTGATGCATTTGCAGGCCAGTGAATCTGCGTAAAATATGATTAACATTCATGATTAAACATGATAAACATATTACAAACAATTAAAAATAGATACAAATGAAATAAACAGAAATAAAAAGTCCAAATGTAAAATAACACTCAACCCTTTCATCAAAGTTGTCCTAAAACTATTTAACAACATCCATTCTTGTCTCAGGACAATTTTGAAAAACTTTTGTTATCCACTTCAAAATGTTGACAACTATGGTCTTCTTTATATAAATGATTACATGCAATTACTCTTTGTTTCAGCTACACATTTATGTATGTAAGTTGACTCTTCTAAAGCATAAAAATACCATAATATGTTTGCAGATATTTAAGAAACAATAATGAAAAAACAATGCTGAAGTCAGATATTCAGCTTTGAAAAAGTATTTCCATGCCGGAACGCTCTTTGTTTATGTGCTTTTAATCTGTCCAATGCCAGTTTAGCCAATAATACTTCAGCACTCTAGGTTGCCTTGGTGGAAAACCATGTATTTCATTCATTCATTCATTCATTCATTCATTCATTCATTCATTCATTCATTCATTCATTCATTCATTCATTCATTCATTCGTCCATTTATTCAGAAGGGCTCTGAAAGCATGTCTCGCTGCGGTGCAAAGTTCAAGCTTGGTGAACTCTGACCTGCGAAATCGCATCACTTGACTGCGTGAGACCAATCCAGGATCAAAACATGACCTCTCTGAACAGAAATTTAAAACATGGAGCAATTGCTCGCTTTTTTAAATGCCTAATCATCTTGTTTAATCCCGCCCCTTTTCGCAGCGACGTACGAAAGAATTTCGCAAGCTCAAACTGTAGTGTGACTTCGGCTTTATTCAGTGTTCACCTGCTTTCTTTTGCTTGCGCGAACACAATTAGTTTTGTCAGTCATGTTGCTTCTCGATTCTAAGATCACATTTACACAAATATTGAGCCAAGTATTGGGTTCAAGTATTGTCGAACCCTGCTTTTAAGAAAACTACAATTTAAAAATTTCTTTCAACCAGCCAAAGTGGCTAGTGGGAGTGTCTGTCTTAACCCACCGCAGTTGAAATCTACCCACATTTGGCAGGTTGGGGGGGGGGTTATAATGCCAAGCCCTGGTTAAAACCCATTATAAAAGTGATTTTGGCATAATAGGTTACCTTTAAAAAATTTTTTTTTATAGTGCAACATCACATCATCAAAGATCACATCATCTGATTTCTGGCCAGTTAAGTTTGGGATCAAAATCTTGCAGTACACAAAAAAAAAAGCTAAAGCAAAAGAGTTTTAGTGAACCAATAACCTTCGCCAAGACGTTTCTGAGAATAATTTAAAAGCAACACAGATGGGAGCAAAAGCATTAAAGCAGACGTGCAGACTAACTGTGATGACCAAAGCGCTGTTTTTATGTTCCCATGTGACACATAACTGCAGAAACTCCAATATACAGAGGCCCATGTGCTCTTTTCTGAGTAAATGCTGTTAGGTCAAGGAGTTGAGCAATCTAGAAAGGTCAGATGAAGTAGTACAAAGAAAGAAAATTACACCTGACAGTCAATGTAAAAGGTGTGCACACCAAGACATATACTCGTTCTGTGCTGCCTGGTGCTCCAAGTGACCACCAGACGTCAAATACAAGTCAATACACCAAGCAAACAATGAAAAGCAGTAGTATATGAAAATCAATCAATCTGGGGGTCTTCTACATTACTGAAAGCAAATACCTTTAATGGTGTTTTACCCTTCGATTGCTTCTTCCAAACCCAAGTTCGATTGCTTCCCCTATACCCTTGGATTTTATGTTTTGGATCTGAACTGCAGTATTTTTGCATCATTAAAGTGACAGCCGTTTGTCACTTGTCACTATGTTAAGACTACACACAAAGATCTTTGATTTTGTTTTTTAAAAATGTCAACAGAATGGCACTGGCGTCTGTTTGTAAATGCACTTCAAAAAAGTTGAGCAAGCAGAAATTCCCCCCTGTGTAATTTTGTTCAACTTATGTTCATATCAGCAACAAACCATACCAAGGATCAAATGAACCGTGCCACACACTGGCTTTTTACTTAGAAAACATTGTTCATGTCATTCAAACAAACCTGGGTACATGACCAAAATAATAATGTGAAAGAATTTTAAGATGGATTATAAAGCAGGCAATTTTTCGTCTTTTGACAAAAATAATTATTTAAAGCTGGATTTCTTGGACCACTGAACTCTGAAAAATAAATGTGAGCTTGCTAGCTGATTGAGGATTTAAGTGAATGAAAAGATTAGAGTCCTGGTAAATTTCCAGAGAAGTTCGTCATTTTCATGAGAAGAGCACATTATGACATTTTGATTAAACATTACAAGTTATTTAAACAATAAATACAATCTTTAAAGATATACTACATAATGTTTTTGTTCGAAATAAGCAAAACGTAATTGAGCCAGTACATTAGGTCACACTTGTTTTTGATGGTCTGTTTGTTGAATTCAAGTTGCATTGCATCTACATGCCAACTTATTCTCACTAGATTATAAGTAGACTGTTAGGTTGAGGTTAGGGTTAGTGTAAATTGACATGTACTTGCTTGACATGCTTGTACTTGACATGTAGTTTCTTTTAGTCAGTTAAATGTCTGTTGCAGTATCAACAGATATTAAGCAGACAGTCTACTAATACTCAAATGGACCATCAAAATAAAGTGTTACCATACATTATGGGCCACAGAGTTCTCTCCTTAAAAAACAAACAAAAAATATCAACAACAACAAAATAATAATCAGCCGTCCAAATTGTCAACCATTTCCATCTAAATCGCCCGAGTCTCTGTTTTGGCTACATTTCATCCACAGCCTCAGAGCTGGCAAACCTTTGTCACATCAAAAATCCCAAACCAACAATGTTTCCAATAGCTCAAAACAACAGTAAAAGGCTTTTTCTCTCTGAAGACTTTTTTAGATTTCATTGTGTACATCTGTGCGACAAACCACATTCAAACTCTTCCACAACATGCTTACAATTTTAATAACCACTATAGGTTACAAAGTATACCTTTAGAAAAGATTGAAGCAGTATTCCTTCTCCTGACCTAAATCCATCTCAATTTCAAATGCAAGCACACCAGCAAAGAGGAAAAAGTAGCAAAAAAAAAAAATGCTGGTTTACTTACTTCAGTACGTGTGTAGATCCATTAATCTGCGTGGCCGTGCAGGTTGTTCCAGGGCCGAGGATGGAAGGTCGGCGGTAGCGCTTGTGTCCGCAGCAGAGAATGATGAGGAAGGCACGGCGGAAGGACTTGTTGAGGAAGGCGTAGAGGATGGGGTTGAGCATGGAGTTAATGTAGCCCAGCCAGAGGCAGGCGGCCCACAGCTGCTCAGGAACACTGTAGTCTATGAAGGGGTCCACCACGTTTGTGATGAAGAACGGGGCCCAGCACAGGCAGAAGCAGCCCATAATGATGCACAGAGTCTTGGCTGCCTTGGTCTCAGTGCGCATGCGGTGGTTGCGCTGGTGGTCTGCGCTGTCCGCATTCCCCGCTCCTCCTGCCCGCTGCAGCATGCTGATCTGTCGAGCATGTTCCCGCGCAGTGACGTAGATGCGTTGGTACGCCAGGACCATCAGGACCAGTGGTAAGTAGAAGGCCACTACTGAGCAAGTCAGCGCGTATGGCTTGTTCACCATGAACACACACACTGTGGAGTTTCCAGAGATCTTCCGCTTGTCTATCTGTCGAGAGAAGGATGTTGACACTTTCAGCTTATGGCAAACACAAAAAAAAATGCACAAAACAATGTCTACACTGGATGTGAACATGTTTGCTTGAATCGCAATACCTACAACATCATAATATAGATAGCACAGATGCTCCCGGAGCACTACCCTTCAGCAAATGTCAGTTCCAACTGTGCTCCAATACATCATACAGTATGTATATTTTTCAATCAAATTTTAGTGGCAGCACGATGGCGCAGTGGATAGCGATGTCGCCACACAGCAAGAAGGTCGCTGGTTCAAGCCTCAGCTGGGTCATTTCTGTGTTCTCCCAGTGTTTGCGTGGGTTTCGGGTTGAAATGACCTAGCATTTGACTAAGCATACTGCCTCCAAGTTTCATACTATCCACATTCATACTATATAGAACACACTTGTTTAATGGTTAGGAAATATAAGTTTAAATTCAAATACACAAGTAATATGCTATCTTTTATGATACCAGTAGAAATCCATTTACCAGTGGAAATCCATTTTTCCTTCATGTCAGTAGTTGCACAAGTGCTTTACCATCTTGTTTACACATTATTTTGAGGAGTTTTTGTCATGTTATGTTGTACACTAACAAATATATGCATTGTGACAACCCTAGCTTAAGATCCCAAGTTAAAGTAAAACAATAACAGTTTACTCCACACATTTAATTGAGCTCAGTCAATCTGTCAAGTTGAGGTACGATGTGCAGGAAAGTGGAGATTGAATCAGTCAAGATAATGAGACAAACCTCATTCCAAAAGCAGATAATCATCGTTACAACTTTCAAGACATGAAGTTATGTCACAGTCAGTTGCAGATTAAGCACACAATGACGCACTTATTAGTGATTGCGGATTGCAAATGAACCGGCAATCTTCTATCTGGATCTTCTAACTGAACCTGTTGAACCAGTTAACCAAATCGAACTGATTCGCTTGAAGCGATTCACGTCTCCAGTAAGTGCTTATCTACAAATTACTTTTTAACATCCCTGACACCCTCTCTCTCAAAATAAACAAATTTTCAGAGTTATTCATTTAATGGAACAGTACACTGAGATCAGATTTAAGAACTGGTGAACTGATAATACTGCACATGCCTAATTCAGCAGGTGGTGAACCGAAAACAAACAGTAAAGCCTGCTGTGACTGACACAGCAGCACAGTACAGTCTATCTGGTGAAACATATGTTTATTTCATGACAGAAAATCATAATGAAATTTAAATAGCAAGGGAGTTATCCTTCAAAACTTAACTGTAAGAAACCCTTCAGATAATGGTGATGTTTTAGCTGACTGAAATTATGATTGCTGTCTATTGTATATATTTTGGATATGTTAAGGGCTAAGATAGGAGGATTGTCATTACGTCTTAACGAATTACGTAATTATGTTGCAGTGTATAAGAACTGCTTTTATTTTAACTGATTCATTGACACAAACTGTTCAAAACATCTGGTCTGCAGAAAAGATCCAAACTTCCCATAACTTATGGCTATAATGATATATCATACTTTACTAACAATCAAAAGAGAGAAAATGCAACATAAACATCCACATAAATATAAACAACAGCAGAAAACAAATGAGAGGAACTAAGAGTCTTAAATACATGTGGAGATGATGACTAAATGGGAGACAGGTGACACTGATGAGGAAACCTAATGAACTAATGATGGCAGGAAAAGAACAAAGAGAGAAACTAGGTCAAACTAAACACAATGACATAACTTGCAGTATATAACTATGACAAGGTGAGGATTAATAATAATTCTCTAAAGCATAGGTCTCAAACTCAATTTCTGGGTGGCCATAGCTCTGCAGAGTTTAGCTCCAACCACCTCCAACTCAACAACTGCTTACATTTTGTTTTAAAGATTGAAGATTCTATAAAAGATTCTAGGTTGATTTTTTTTTTATAAATTCCAAAAGCAAAAAACATTGAACAATAATTAGCCAAAAGTGAAAATGCATTACTAATAAAATAAAATAAATTAAAATAGAATTATTAAAACCTACATTCTGAACTCATTAAGAACTCAAAAAAACAACAACAAAACAAATAACATTATACAATGCAAAGACTGATAAAAAACATAAATAATGAAATCAATAAGCAAATAATCTAAAGTAAATATCAATCAAATATTAATATAAAAATATACGAAAAAGGGATGCAACAAATACTGGGTTAATGTTAATACCTAAACACAAACTTTATTATTTCCTTCAGTCTCCGTCTCTGTTCCTTACATTGAGGTTTTTTTTTATATATATAAAATAATTAGTGTCTTATTGAATTAGATTTTAGTCCAGAGCTTACATTAATTCACTTAGAAAATAACTTTCATAAACATGTCTCAGGAAAAATATTACCAGTGTGCAAAATCTGCAATTGCCTATTTTTAGTAAATGTGCTACTGGATAATGTCTTTAACATCATAATTATCACTTGTCATAATTTTTCCAGTTTTTCTACGCCTGAAAAATAACATTAGACTTATTTAATTTTCGTGGGCCAATTTCCAAAATAAATCATAATGAGGCAGGCAATGAAGCAAAGGCCATGGCTGTGTCTGTGCACGGGTTCGCGTTCTTGTGGTGACCGATCGGTCATGCAGGTTACCTTGGAAGAACAAACTCGAACCACGAGAACACAGAACACATATGAGAAATAAGGTGCTGCGAGATTCCTTTTGATCATGTGATGTTCACACGAAAAATATTTTAACTTTAATAAAATTATGATTTATTTTTCTTTTCAGTAAAAAATATAAATATTCAATTAACTAATGTGCTGCCGATAAAGATAATTTGTAAATGCGTATAAAACGATTTCAGCAAAAAACCGGCTCAGACCACTAGCGTGTTGTGGGGGGGCCCTAGTGGCAGCGGGGCCCTAAGCAGCAGCTTAGTTCGCTTATAGGGAGGGCCGGCTATGGCAGTGTTTACACTGGACTTTTTGCCCCATAGACTTCTATTCATACTCATGCGAATGTGGCAGACCAGAAATGCAAGCTCAAGTGACAAGTTTCACAGTTCGCTGCGTAGCAAAGTTTAAGCTTGATGAACTTTGACTTGTGAAATCACATCATGTGACTGTGTGAGACCAACCGGAAATCAAAACATTACCTCTCTCGACAGAAACTGAAAATATGGAGCAATCGCTAATCGCTATCTTGTTTAATCCCGACCCTTTTTGCAGCGCCTTACGACAGAATTTCACATGCTCACATGTGACCTTGGCATAACAGTCTCTAATAGTCTCTAACACCTTGGCTGTTTCTAAATATGCATTCTTCAGCGATCTTGTGTTCTCGTGTAACGTCATCATCAATCACCAAAGTTTAGTCCAAAACTCAAGACCACAAGAACGGAGGACGCATAAAAGATGCTTTCTTGGTAACGAGGATACATTGATGCAGACTTGAGCACCAAACTCACTCTACAAGTCCCAGAAGTCATTGCGACTGAAAAAGGAAGGTCGGAAGTGCAGCATTTTATACCTGTTCATTATTAAAGTTGAGGGATAAAACTTATTTATCTCAGGTCTTTACCTAAATGAGATGGTGAAAGTGAACATTACCATGAAAATCTTAATAAATGCATAAACAAAAAAAATCATATTTCTCTATCTCTATCTAATCTGTTTTATTTGTATTGTGCAACGTTTATTTGTATAAATTTGTATTTACTTGTATTTGTTTAAATATTTTTTTTTATTAAAAATGCACGAAGGTCATGTGACCATCAGGAAGGACGCAGTATCTCACTTCTCACAGGACGCCTTCTGTGTTCTCGCGGTCTTCTGAGTTCATTATTCTGAGGTGACCTGGCAAGAAAGGTCTCCACAAGAATGCAAGTCTGTTCTTTGCAGTCTTGGAATTGAGAAACAGCCCTTGATTAGTTGGATCAGCTGTGTTTGATTAGGGTTGGAGCAAAACTGTGCAGAGCTGTGGCCCTCCAGGAATTGAGTTTGAGACCTATGCTCTAAAGCCCTACTTCAGGTTTATGTATGTTTACATGCCTTATATGTTCACACATCTAGTTTTCATGATTGTTTCTGAAGATACCCACAACTTTCTTCTTTTAGCCTTTAATTTTAGTTTCCTCAAGCCATATGCAGTATGTGTAAAACACTTTTAGGTTGGCTACTAAAATGTAATCAATCACTGTCACAGTTTAAAACAAGTAATTGCACAATGCTGTTTGTTGACCTAAAGTTTTCCATTGACTCAACATGTTGTTCCTGATTGAGCCAATGTTAATAGAATGCTGCCACAATTCATAAAACTGAATTCAGATGACAGCCACCAGATCACACTACATCACTTCTCAGACCTTCCAAGGCCAGATAAGCACCAATTCAACATGTTCGCTTGATGAAAACAAGTGCCAATCAGTGTCAACAGACCATCAAAACCCAACAAATGTGTCTGTTGCTGTTGGTTGGTATCTCTCTGTGCAGCGTGAATTGGCCTTAAATGTGTGTAACTTTCTTTAGTAGGTTTCTAGCACTCTGCAGCTTCTCCCCATGTGACTGTTCATTAATATTCCACACCACGTGTCCTTGGCTTCAGGGAACAGTCATTTGAGGAGACCTTTTAAGAGCAGAGGTGGCTACTTACAACACTTCATCTGGTCAAACACAAGCACCTCTAGGTGTAGAAAAGAACTCAACTGGAGGTCACGAGCCTGTAAATATCTTGCACCCAAAACACACTACCTAAAGACTCTTGCCCCTTCATATTAATGATGCTTGACATTCAAACACTGTAACGTGTCTTACAGTATCAATTATATTACATTTCTAACTGCTAAATTAATTATACTTCTCTAGAATTAAACACACCCTCTGATGCAAGATACCCTACAGCAGTGATAGGTCATTCTTGAACGATTCGTTTATTTTGAACGAATAAGTCCTCTCAGGGAGTGATTTATTCAATTGCGCATGCGCACATTTGTGCAGGTGAAGTAGAAGATTAGTTAATTTTTTTCAAGTCCACTATCGGGTTTGAGTCGTTCGATCATCACATGAAAGACAGAAGCCAATGCATTTAGAGGCGGGAAGAGATTTGATCCATTCATTTTTCGAGTCCTCGGGTTTAAGTCATTAGTTCATTACGTGAATGACAAAAGCCAATCATAAGCATTTTGAACCGGAAAAAGATTTGATCCGTTCATTTTGAGTCACTTTGAGTTTAAGTCATCTCTCTTTACATGCTGTCACGTGATGAACGAACGACTCAAAAACCAGAAGACTCGAAAGATGAACTAATCATGGCTCCTTTCGGCTCAGACTGTGTACATTGGTTAAGTTTATATGGGAGGTATATATAAGAGGTGAGCTGACATAATCATAGACAAAAGACCAGGTAAACAATAAATTATTTCTTTTCTCTTTCTTATAGCATTCTAGTTATGACTTGTCTGTAGTGTGATCAATGTTTGGTGTAGTTGTAGATGAGTTTGGAAGCAACTCGTAACATTTTAATGTTATTTAAAAAAATTGAACGAAATGAACGAAAAGATTTGTTCATCTCGCTGAACGAGACTCAAAGGTCTGAGTCAGTAAAATGATCTGAACTTCCCATGACTACCCTACAGTTTGAAAAAATCTTGGAAAGTGACTCGCGAAACTGAGTGACTTGGAAACCTGGGCTCGCCACAGCAGAATGAACCGTGAATTATCCAGCATATGGTTTAAGCAGTGGATGCCCTTCTAGCCACAACCCTACACTGGGAAACACTCATACACTCTCTTTCACACTACGGACAATTGAGCTTACCCAATTCACCTATACCACATGTTTTTTGACTGGGGAAACTGGAGCACCCTTGAGGAAACCCACGCGAACACAGGGAGAACATACAAACTCCACACAGAAATGCCAACTGAACCAGCTGAAGCTTGAACCAGCGACATTCTTGCTGTGAGGCGACATCGATACCCACTGCGCCACCATGCCGCCTGGTTTAATGTGTTTCAGTGAATTATTCTGTTCATAAAAGACTAAGTAAAAAGCAATTCTGTTTTCAGAATTAATATGTAGGGGTTTCAATACCCCATATGCACATATATATTTGTGGTACTGCAAATAATTTATATAACCTGAATTTAAACAAACAAATTAAGTGGAACTTTACTAAATTTAATGTGTTTGTTTAAATTCAGCCCATATAAATTGTTTGCAACCACTTTACTTAAAAACATTAGTAAATGCAACCAATAATTTTTTTTCATTGTACTCTGATGTGAACAACAGCATGGATTGTATTGTTATTGTACTATTGAATGCATTGTTCCTCCTATTTATGCCGTCTAAACCATAAAAAATGTGCAGAAGATGTTAAATCATAAAGAGAATAACTTTATAAGCAGGAAAAAATATTCTGACAAAATGAATTTAATATGTACTAAAAGATGCGTATGAGCAGCATTACTTAAGATATGAGCAATTAACTTACTTGACCTGAAATGATAAGAACAAACATGAGTGTTCCCAAGATTCTTGGCCTGGAAATTCTAGTTCAGTTTGCCCAACCACAAACACCTATTGTTCCTCAGACAGCTCTCTCTTCTGCTTGACTTGATTTAATTTTTGGCAGTCTGTAGTACTATAAATGTTTTTTGCAGGTCCAACCAATTAGTACAGCCTGAAAGATGACAATCATTGGTCATTTTCAAAAGCAGTAATCAGCAAAAATATGCAAGATTTGTTCTGTTTATTGACAATGTTTATGTTTTGTGATTTTAATATGTTGACTCATGAAAACAAGAATTGTTTACTGTATTTATTTATTTATTTTTTGTCAAAAACAGACCACAAACTGCTTCTTTTTTGCCCTCTAAAAATCAACAAACTGTTTCAGACTTTATGAAACCATGTTCCAATTAGAAATGTTACTATATTTAAAAGCATTAAACAGCAATTAGTGGCATACATCAGAAACATGGCGCCTAACCCCACAATTAACATGAACAACAGCTAAGATTAAATAGCTAGACGCTGTAAGTGAAAAGAGCTTGATGATAGTAATTAAAAGTGATGTTTAATACTTTTTAAAAATTTGTATATGATATAAGGCTGTGAGAGCATTACCATGAATACACACAGATATATATTGTTTACAAACAAACTAGTATTGATTTGATCTATGGATGGAAGCATTAAACTCGGCAACAGCCCTTTCAGTACATTTTTCTTTTATGAACTGCAAACAAATTTCAGATCAGTGTCAGACTGTTTTTTTTTTCTAATTAAGCTGGACTTTGGCCCATGCTATCATTGATATTCAATATCCAACTGCTAATTAGTTCCTTTGAGAAGCGCTTTTGGCAGAACGGGAAGCTTGACTCACTTAACATCTGTAAAAATGTGAAGTATAGGTAGCCATTAATGTAATGCTCGAGGACCAACACAAGATACTCCAGACGGCAGAATGCCAGATATGTTTTATTGTACAGAATGCTAATTCCTTCTTTTTATGTTTACCTCTTGTTGAAAATGCAGGAAGGAAGCCTAAATAAATATACACATATTAATTTACTAACACAGGCTAAGAGAAACACTCAATTATAGATACGTGTAATAACCAAAGACAGAAAGCAGTCAAAACACACTCACTAACAGTACATTTACAACACGCACATGAAAAAAACAAACAAAAAAAACAAAGATATTTTTATTACATCAACATTTGCTTTCTCCAGCTTGACTTTAATTACGATGCATCAGCCTTCACCCAGGGCCATTTTAGCTTGTTTACTGGAAAGTAATGGATTAAGTTCTCTACCTGAGATGGTGGCATTTAATTATCTCCTCAATCATCCCACCCCTCAAAGCTTGTCTTTATGAAAGCCATACTGTTACGGCCATATGTATGTGCCTGTATGTTTTGCTTGTGTTTGTGCGCTCTCTCTCTTTCTCTCTCTTTGTCAAAAATTCTTAGGATTGCCCACTCCAGTTTTCCATTCGTCCGTAAAGACATCAATCTTAATTTCTCCCTGTGACATCATTACCTTCGCTGCCAATCAGGAAGGAAGCACAAAATGTCTAGGGACGTGAGCGGGGAAGCTGGTTCTCTCTTGCTTGCCTTTTTGTGTGTCTGTTGGATTGTGTTGTGAGTTATGTTAATGTGACTTTAGAGTTTGATTTTGTTTTGTTGGTGCGTTGTTACCATCTTTTATGTGCATATTCCACGATCCCTGATCTTTGGTGTCCGAATTCCCCCAGCAACCGAAAAGTTTAGATGTCAAGTGACATACACCTCGCAACATTCAGAAAACTCCACTGTCTAAATACACTAATTTAGAAGTGAGCGCCACCTGCTATAATTTTTCTACGTATATTTTGTTAGAAGAGTAGTATTAGATATAGCGTTCAAACGCTGAATATGTTTTGTTTGTTTATTTTCTATTAGTTAGTTTAGACTGTAATTTTCAGCTAGTTTAGTTTTTTTTTGTTATATAGCTTTCTTTTATTTGGCGCCACTTTAAATTCTCTTTTCCTCATGACATACTGTAATTGATTTATTTTCTTTTGTGAGATTCCAACTTGTATGTAATATTCTTTTTACTTTTGTAAATAAATTCACTTATTTTTGCATTATTTAGTTGTAGTTTTGCTATTTTGCCACCAGCTCACCACAAATTGAGTCATTTCAAATGTTACCTCTTTAACCCCTAGAGCTAAACTTTAAAGTCGTAACATTTAAATGGGGGCTCATCTGGGATTTGAACATGGGACCTTTCTAAATAAATATACACATATTAATCTACTAACACAAGCAACAGTCAAAGCAAACCCACTAACTGTACATTTACAACACGCACATGAAAAATAGATCGAAGATATTTAGATAGTTTTATTACATCCACATTTGCTTTCTCCAGCTTGACTTCAATTACGATGCATCAGCCTTCACCCAGGGCCATTTTTGCTTGTTTACTGGAAAGTAATGGATTAAGTTCCCTACCTGAGATGGTGGCATTTAATTTTCTCCTCAATCATCCCACCCCTCAAAGCTTGTCTTTATGAAAGCCATACGGTCTGCAATTGTTTTTCAGGAAACAAGGACAATGGCTTGGATTCTACACATGAATGCATAATTGCCTTTTGTAGACTCCATATAGAGAAAATAAGATGAAAGCGAAATGCCTGAAAAAACATAAATCACTTTTCATGCATCACAAGTCTCCTTCCTAATCACCTCCTGCACTTCTTAAAGAGCATTTTAATAACACACGCTTGCACTGATTGCGAGGTGAGAAAGAAACATCATTATTAGAGAATCAAAGTCAGAGTGTCTTCGCAAACCTTATCAGCACAAATGGTCTACCATCTGATGGATGTGACTCACCAAGTCCTTTATTCCAATACTGTTCCAGCCTTGCATTATGGGTAGAAAGGAAATGACAGTTGGGATTATCCAGCATCCTCCAATCATTAAAGTTACTCTCAACGGTGTCATCTTATTCCTGTAGACCAGTGGCTGGCAACAGATGGCATAGTACCTGTAAGAAAAGGCGAACATGTTAAATATTAATTTGTTGTCATACATAATTAAAGGAAATGTACAGTGAATATTAATTAAAGAACAATTTATAAATCACAGTTGTTTCAGTCATTTTTTGTCTCACTATTTTGTTTATGTTTTTTAAACAGTGATTTATAATGTATGTATCTAAATATGGTTAAAATTGCTATTTTACTCCTGTTTAAATAAATTAAAATAGAACTAAGCAGTGACCTACAAATATCCTTATTTAAGAAAATAAGAGTAAAGCTACGGTCACACTGTTTACTTTTCACTTTTCACCCCATAGACTTCCATTCATACGCATGTGACTGCAGCAGACCAGTAATTCCAGCTCATGCAACAAGTTTCACAATTTGCCGTATTACAAAGTTCAAGCTTGGTGAACTCTGACCTGCAAAATCGTATCACGTGACTGCAGAAGACCAATCAAAGATCAAAACATGACCTCTCTGTACAGAAATTAAAAATATGGACCAATCGCTTGCTTTTTAAAAAAAAATACGGACCACTCGCTTGCTTTTTGTAAAATATGGACCAGTCTTTTAAAATGTTTTTAATCATGTGATTTAATCCTGCCCCTTTTCGCAGTGTCATATGACAAAATTTCACATGCTCAAACTGTAGTGTGACCGCAGCAATGCTCTTGAAAAAGCCTCTGTAGTCTGAGAGTAAATAAATATCTCTAAATTAAACATTGAGAGAAAACGGAGAAACGAGACACAGTTTGAGAAACGGCCAGGAAAACAAAATAGATCCCAAAAACTAAATGCATGCCATAACCATGTCACTGTGACAAAATAAATCAATAATTTGACAAATATGCAGTTGAATATAACCCAAAAATATACAGGGAAAATATAAAGGTTTAAAAAACATACAGTTGAAGTCAGAATTATTAGCCCCCCTGTTTATTTTTTTCCCAATTTCTGTTTAACGGAGAGAAGATTTTTTCAACACATTTCTAAACATAATAGTTTTTATCACTCATTTCTAATAACTGAATTATTTTATCTTTGCCATGATGACAGTAAATAATATTTGACTAGATATTTTTCAAGACACTTCTATACAGCTTAAAGTGACATTTAAAGACTTGACTAGGTTAATTAGGTTAACTAGGCAGGTTAGGGTAATTAGGCAAGTTATTGTATAACGATGGTTTGTTCTGTAGACAATCTAAAAAAAATTTACCTAAAGGAGCTAATAATTTTTACCTTAAAATGGTCTTTAAAAAATTAAAAACTGCTTTTGTTCTAGCCAAAATAAAACTAATAAGACTTTTTCAGAAGAAAAAATATTATCAGACATACTGTGAAAATTTCCTTGCTCTGTTAAACATCATTTGGAAAATATTTAAAAAAGATAAAAAATTCAAAGGGGGGCTAATAATTCTGACTTCAACTGTATTTATCCCGGACGAGCCCCCAAATTTGTTACAAGTTCCATTCAGAATTAAATACTGTCACAGAGTCTGGTTGTGTGGGAAAATGTTCTTTATTTTTGAACTGTTAATAAATATGTAGCTGAAAAATATTAGTATGCAACATCAACTTCATTATGCATGTGAAAGACAACAACCTTGAAAAAAATCTTAGGACGATGACCTGCCTGTTCACCTGACTGACAAAATGTCAACCTATCAAGTATCTGGAAGACTCTGAAAAAACACATTTTGTCAATCTTCTTGAGCTTCATAACCTTTCTGATCTTAAATTCTAATCAGTTCAAGGTTGTCTTTTTAAATGACATGGTAGCATTAACCACTTGCATTGTGATGCTGCTTTAGAGTTCTAGTATCACGTCAACATAAACATGCTCATGAATCTTTTATCATTTTCTGTGTTGGAAAAAATATGCGGATTGGATTTACAACTAATAAAAGCACAATGGGTCTCATTTTTAAAATAATATTATATTCATAAACATACTTACTTGTAATGTAATGTAATTTAATGTGTATTTATATAGCCCATTTATTATGTATTATTATGTACCCAAAGAGCTTTACAATCATGGGGGTGGGGGGGGTGTGGGGGGGCTCTCCACGAGAAGTGCAAAGGGAATTTCAATGACCACAGAAAGTCAGAAACTTGGTTTAACATCTCATCTGAAAGATGGCGCTCACTGACAGTATAGTGTCCTCTTCACTACACTGGGGGTTAGGACTCACACTAATCACAGGTTGAGCGCCCCCCCACTGGTCTCACTAACACCACTTCCAACAGCAACCTACTTTTCCCATGTGGTCTTCCATCCAGGAACTGACCAGGCTCAGCCCTGCTTAGCTTCAGTGAGTAACCAGTCTTGGGCTGCAGGGTGATATGGCTGTGGTTTAGTTGAATATATAACATCAGTGAATATGAAGTATTCTAAATAAACAGTAGCATGCACAAGGTTATATATTTTCATAACACACACCTAAATCATCGCCATATATGGGGTTTTCACATAAGATTTCCTTTAGAGCCTTTTGTCACACTTCTCCGTTTTCTACAGATGCATTTCTCAACAGACGCATTCTCGCCAGATCCTCAAACAATGCTAAGTATGGCATTCACAAAAGCAGTTCAAACACAATAAAAACAGACCCAGATTACTGTTGCTATTCATAGAAACCCAACATAGAATAACTCAAGCTATACAGTGCAGTACAGTACCCAGCTCTCTTATGGTTTTTATATTGTTTTAACTACGGTTAAAACAATATTATTAGCCCCCCTTTGATTTTTTTTCTTTTTTAAATATTTTCAAAATAATGTTTAACAGAGCAAGGAAATTTTCACAGTATGTCTGATAATATTTTTTCTTCTGGAGAAAGTCTTATTTGTTTTATTTCGGCTAGAATAAAAGCAGTTTTTATTTTTTTAAAAACCATTTTAAGGACAATATTATTAGCCCCTTTAAGCTATACTTCTTTTCGATAGTCTACAGAACAAACAATATGTTATACAATAACTTAATTACCCTAACCTGCCTAGTTAGCCTAATAAACCTAAGTAAGCCTTTAAATGTCACTTTAAGCTGAATAGAAGTGTCTTGAAAAATATCTAGTAAAATATGATTTACTGTCATCATAGCAAAGATAAAATAAATAAGTTATTAAAATTAGGTTATCAAAACTATTATGTTTAGAAATGTGTTGAAAAAATCTTCGCTCCGTTAAACAGAAATTGGGGAAAAAATAAACAGGGGGGCTAATAATTCTGACTTCAACTGTAACTATACGTTATATTAACCATATATAAAAAATACACAATGCATAATAATCACAGCATTTCTTAAATATAAGTAATTTGTAACATAATACATGTCTTTACTGTCCCATCAGTCACTTTAAATTGATTTTGACACATTAATTTATTGTGTCCTTGATGAATAAAAAAAAAAAAAAAAGGTTTTGATCCTAAACTTTTGTATGGAGTGTTAATATGTACTAGAATATGTTAATATAAAACGTGTAATAAAGGTGCTCATAATTTTTGGTGGGTGTGACTAAATTTTGTCAGGTGCGCCTACATTTTTGAAGTTATGAGCACCCGTGCTACCAAGAAAAAAGGTTAATTTCGAGCCCTGTTATACTGTATATTGCTATATTGTTATAGCTTTTGTTTGTTTTATATTGGTTTATTTAATGTGTTTATTATATTCAATATTTGTATATCTTTACATGTTTTCAATATCGCTTAGGCCAGTGGTTCTCAAACTTTTTTCAACAAGTACCATCTTAGAAAAAAATGGTTTCTCTAAGTACTACCATAATGACCAGTATTGAAACAAAAGGCCTAGTTAAGCAGCTGCAGCTCTGCAAAGTAAAAAAAAGTGGCAGATTAATTCTTCTTATTGTGAATATTCATTATTGTCAGCCACTTTAAACATTATAAACAGTTTAAACATTAACACTGCGCTGTGCTTACAGGTAAAAAAATATATAAAACATCAACATTCAAATTAAAATGTGCTTTTAAAAGATAATTAACAATGGTAATGGTATTAGTTATTTGTATATCTTTGAAATCTAAACATTAACTTGTATTTTAAATATATGAATTGGATTTACATATTTAAATTAGAAATTAGATCTGCTTACTGTGCGTTAGAGTAGGCTTTGTGTGTCAGAGAAGTGATTAAACTATACCTGTCAACATTGGGATATAAAAATACAGGATATGCCTCCATCAACCGTTACAAATATGGGGAGGAAATTAGCTTCATATGATAGAATACATAACAAATATTAGAAATTTTTAAATAAAATAAAAGGCTTAGCCTATTAAAATCAATTTACTGATCATATTGGTTTTATCGTATGCGTTAAATGGTTAAAAGTGTGTTCATTTTTTTACTTTAATTATTCAGCGATTCCTCCATGTACCACTAGAAGGAAGCCTGCGTCCCACTAGTAGTACGTGTACCACAGTTTGAGAATCACTGGCTTAGGCTATTTTATCTAGATCTATGAAGTTGTGTTGAGCCCTCAAAAGTGGACACATAATTTGTAAAGTTACCACCCCAGTGACAGCTCGCGTACCTTTATTTCTGAGAGTGTAGGCTACATGCATCTAAACATACATGACAATTAAGTCAATGAAAAAGCGGTTATTCCTTGTGCCACCTGGTGGCTATTGCGTAAAGCACAGAATTGTTTTTATTATAAAAAAGCGGCCTTTACAGCCGCAGTTCTGTGGGTGACAAATTGCAGTACTGCGCGTTAAGAAACGCGCGTTCTCAGTAGCTATATCTGTAGTTCCTGCTAAACAGTCTATGAGAATGCAAATTCATTCATTCATTTATTTTCCTTCAGCTTAGACCCTGATTTAACAGGGGTTGCCACAGCAGAATGAACCGTCAACGACTCTGGCATATGTTTTACGCAGCGGATAGAAAGCAAATTATAAACATTTATTCAAAGCTCTATCACTTTTTCCTAGACAAACGTGCAGCAAAAATAAATTAATAATAATAAAAATCACCTTGACTCTGTAGAAAACTATAAATAGGGTTAAAGAAAAGAAAACTCTTTACTGCTGAATAAATGGCACTCAGTTAACAAAGACTACTCTCACTTCGAGAATAAGGATTTAAAAGGGGAAGTAATTTTCAAACTGCACTAGGTAAAGCTTGTTGACTCTGAAGGGCCTCACAAAAATGTCACTATGCATTTCAAAAAAGAACAGCTGCACAACAAAGAATGGCATTGTAATAAATTGTTATTAACTGCAACACAAAAAGCTAAAATATGTTTGTTTAATATAAACAATCCATGTCTTGCTGAAGAAATGAAGACTCTCCCCCCTAAAGAGATTCCCCCCATTCCCAACAATTTCGCATTCTGTGTCTCACACTTTTCCATCTCTTGCACATTGTAGAAGGATGATTGTTTGTGCCTTGTGGTTATAGAATGCATTTTTGGAAAGGTCTGAAAATCTCAAAGGGTGAGAGAAAAGCCACAGAAGACAGATTTTACTCATAATAGCTTCAAATAAATGGGACGGGGTCAGTCTCTTTAACTCAGATTTGTCAATGCTTCAGTCTGTGTGTGTCGAGGTTCCTGTTTACATTCAATCCCTCTGTCATAGAGCCTGTTAATCCAACCATGTGTTTGCCACAGCACGTTTAGAGCCTCTCTCTAAAAGCACAATGCATCAATGCAGCCTCTACCCCTTCAGGTCAGAGTTGCTGTTTAATGGACTTAAAAGTCATCGATGCCCATCCAAATTCTCAAAGTTTCGAAGGTTGCATCACATTTCTCTTTGCACGAAACATAACAGGTGTTCTGAGTCATCTGTTTGGTCTAATTGTCGACATAACTCCACTAAATTGCCTGCGTTAGGTCCCCAAATATCACCCTTATGCAATTTATTGACTTTTTATATAGGGGTGTTTAAATGGGACTCACATATCATTGTTCTGTAACAAATTTGGAAAGGTTAGACCTTAGGAGATTTGCAGCGGTGAAAGGAAGTATTTGTTAGCGAGTGGCAGAAGCACTGACCAAGCATTACTTGCTGTCTTAAATCATTCCCAGCTTGTGTCAGACAACTCTGCTGCAATCAAGCATTGGACTATCCGAACTAGACTTAAATGTCATTTCCTATAGTATCTGATGGTTTGTAAGTTTTGTTAATATACGTATAGAGGAATTCATAAGTTGGAGGTCAGAAATATGTAATTACAGCTACATTTATTTGGTCATAAACACAGTAAAACAGTATAATAGTGAAATATTATATCTACTTGAAATAAGTTTTTGTACATTTTAACCATCATGTTGACTCACGAGTCATAAATAAACTGGACACCATTTTAACAGCTGAACAAAACTATTTTTTTTTATTTTGGAGTTTGGTGACTTTTTAAAAATTGACCCCAACATTCCAAAAAAAAAAAAAAAGAATAATTTTCTATTTTAATATTTTCATGAGGGCTGAGCACATTCATGGTACAATGGTTGACCTTCGGGTCAATATTGACCCGCCAGCTATTGACCTTATTCTGCAATGCAGAAGTCTGCTCGTTTTTGCGAAAGTTTTAAAACATCAGATTCAGTCCCTAAAATATCTTATGCAAAATTGTTAAATGATTTCTATCCAATCATGCTCACATCTGTTCTTTGTAAATGTATGGAACGCATAGTGTGTAAGGAACTATCCTCTCAGGTTGAGAGGACAATGGATTCCCTGCCGTTTGCCTATAGGGCCAACCGAAGCACTGTGGATGCCTCTCTTACTCTCTTAAATAAAGTTCAACATTATCTAGATAGGCCAAATACGTATGTAGGAATACTCTCTTTTCAGCTGCTTTTAATATTTATGCTTTATGCTTTTCATAATTTAGGAGTAAGTAGTTGGTTGATTGTATGGATCAAAGATTTTTTTTTTTAAACCGACCACAAGGTGTCTGTGTTAATCATGTTATGCCTGACTGCTCTGTTTTAAATATAGGGGTACCTCAGGGATGTGTATTATCCCCTATTTTATTTTCTATATATATTAAAGAACTGCAGAAAAATAATGATGATAATCTCACTCATAAAATATGGCGATGATCTGGCGTTGGTTTCCTGTCAGGAAGAAATGAATAGCTCCTTATATATCAATAGTATCACAGATTGGTTTGGCAAAAGTTCATTACTTCTTAATATTGGAAAAACAAAAGAGCTATGATTGGGGAGTCAAACAAGAGCAGTAGATACTAGATTTTATAAACCGGTCGTCATAAATGGAAAAATAGCAGGTCTCAATTTTTAAGTCTTTAGGCACAATTATTGACAATAAACAGAATTTTTATAGTAATGTAGAGGCTGTTTATAATAAGGCAAGTCAGCGCCTCAGTCTCCTTCTCAAGTTGAGAAGTTTTATTGCTAGTACACAGACTTTAAACATGGCATATAGATCAATGATAGAGAGTGTTCTCACATATAATATTGTTTTATGGTTTGGTAACACAACACTTAAACAGAAGAAATTTTTTTGGCAAATTATCAATCAGGTAAATAAGATATCTGGTCACAAACAACCTTCACAGCAGATTCTATTGACTCCTTTGTGGAGAAAACAGCAATTGCGATTTTTCACTCAGCTTTTGAAATGTTACCATCAGGATGCAGGTTTAGAATTTCTAAAGCCCAAAGAAATGCTTATAAAAAGTAATTTATCCCAATTGCACTTGTCTTAAATCGGATCACTGTTTGAAGTGAATGGGGTGGTTGTCAAGAATGATGTGCAGTAATATGTGTGGGGCTAATTTGATTTTAAAATTTTTAACATGTTGTTTTCTTAAGGAGGGTTGTTATTGTGTAATGGTTGTGTGTATGCAACTGTTGTCTTAAATCCAGTGTTAAAGACAAATTTCCTTTCTGTGCCAAGCAGAAAGGACAATAAAGTTTAAGCTAAACTTCAGTTCAAAAAAGTTGAGTTGCGTATGGAAGGCATAACTATGAATAATAAACGGCACAAAATGGTCAAACTACTTACTCTACAAACAAGTGTGTTCATGACTATACATAAAAACTAGAATAATATAATAACAAATATGAGCTGTTTTTAACATCTAAAAAGCAATGGAAGCGAAAAGGCTGGACCTCTTGAGCCAAAAAGATTCCAACAGCTGCATCTGGTCATATGTGAAGAATAACACCATATTTACACCAGAAAACCGTCTAGCACACACACACACACACACACACACACACACACACACACACACAC
>CAIGQZ010000690.1:8114228-8127611 GCA_903798205.1 Danio tinwini | reverse complement strand
ATTGATGAAATACTCCACACTGATGAGAAAAAACCAAGACATTCAGAGTTTGTGATGAAGATGGGGTTGTTTCTTCATTGCAAAATATATTTGAGGATTGAAGTTAAATTTAGCTGCTTTATTTTTAAGGATTAGTGAAGAATGAGCCATTTTACACCTGAAGGACGAATGGTATGTACAGAGTTCTAGGACAACGGGAGGGTTAAAATGTAAGTTATTCTTGTGGTGGCATTCTTCAGTGTCACAGATTCTTCATTTTTATATGCTGATTTGCTACTACACATTAATGCAGATACATTTAGATGCAAAAGTCTCTAAGTGCCATCTGAAATGTTCTTCTAAAATGAGCCCTATTCTCAGCTTCCTATGCTTATGTTCAGATCTTTCACTTTAAAGGCAGTGTCAAGAACCTATTCATCACCATAAAAGTGAAATTACTGAACCTAGTCACAGGAGCCAGAGAAGAAATGGTCATTTTAGAAGAACGTTTCAGACAACACTTGCAGTAGAAGCTCTTAAATTTCTTCTAATTAAACATGTCAAAACAGAGATGCAGATAGATTATAATAGCAATTGTGATAATAAAATGTTTTTGCTGTAATTTTTCACAATTTAAAGCATTAATACTTTTAATATCCTCTAATGACCCAAAACTTTTTAACTGTAGTGCTGTTCACACTTTCTATTTGGCTGTGACTTTACCCAAGGCATCTAGCTCTGAAGGTAGTACCCACCAGGTTTTTTTTTGGTTGTTATTTAATTATATTGCTTGTTTTGAATCAAATCAATTTGGCCCACAATAAAAGTCATGCATCCTCTTAGAGTATTCCCATTTCTCTAAACAGCTGAATGGGGAGAGTACAAATAATGTTTTGCATAATAATAATGGGCTTAATGTTCTCTTATTGTTCCTGCCACATTTACTCCAGCCAATGTTAATAAAAGGGAACATAATTAAAATTGGGTGACACAATTACACCAATTGCTTTAGTGCATAAAGTACAATATGTAAGACTCTTTTTAAATGCATCACGTGACCAAACTATCCTCAAGGATTTGGCCCATATATTTTCATTTGCAAACGATAAACAAATTATTGCCAGCCCGTTTCTCGCACATCCAACAGCCAGTCTGTTGTGAAGAAATTCTGGCCGAAAGTCTTGCAATTCATGGGCTGGTTGTCAGCAGTGGCCATTGCTACTAATGCCAAACAGCCCTGTCACTGACGGATGTCACACAGCCAGCTCTGTGTACATGCTCGACCAGCGTATTGATTTTTCACCATGGCACCTGTAAGCAGAATCTAAAAGGATGAAAACAACTGCAGTGGGAAAAAAGAGAAAATGTAGGCTTGAGACAACATTACAGTTCCAATAAACAACTGCAGCCCTGACTCACATCGCGCCCAAGGCAAACGACGCGCATTTATTTGTTTTTACTGATCAACTACCATGTAAACTTCAAAGAAATAATCATTTACAATAATATGACAAAACAATTAACATTGGAAGTAATAGAATTCTAACTAGCAGTCATTCTGACTAGGGCTGTAGATATTTTGCGATATGAATACAATTCCACCAGATGACTTAAATATCTAAATTAAGAATGAATTGATCATTTTAGATTGATTGGGATGATTCTGTAAGTGAGCGCAACTGCATATAATCTAAATACAATAAAGAATCAAATACAATTGAAATAAACAGTGATTTGTCATTTTCCGAGTCAAACTGTATTCAGGTACAGTATAATAAAAACAATACAATCAAATTAATCATTATTTAAGGTACAAATAGTACAATTTCTTTTACATACAGTCACAGGCCACAAAAACATATGTGAATGACAAATTATAATACACAATTAACATTGCGATATGATCACATTGCGATATTGATGCTGAAACGATATATTGTGCATTCCTAGTTCTGACCATTCTCATAAAAAGATGTCATGTTGTCGCTTCATGTTTACATTCAAAGCTTTTGTTGAAATATTAAATTAAGCTTTGGCTGTTGGTTGTCATATTTAATAAAGTCATTATCCTAAAATTACAATCTTTTTGGTAATACAGCCTAAAAATGTGTAGTTAGGCTACTAGACCCCCCATGAAGTTCAGTGTCTAACTTTAATTTTCACTTTCATAAGTAGGGTTGTTGCTAGATCAAATATGGTTGTGACCGAAAATTCACAAAAATAATTGATATTATTTATAAAATTTCCCATTAATTGTATTTTATTAACGTCTACCCCCACCCCAACCCTAAACCCAGCCGTCACAGTAATATAAAAACAATAGTTGTACCGAGAATTATTTCCGCTATCTATTAAATTACCCAAATAAATTGTATTTTTAACGTCTACCCCTACCCCAACCCTAAACCCAACCGTCACAGTAACGTAGAAACAATATGTGTACCGAGAATTGCTATATTGATGTGCATATCGCACTTGCGGCCAGCAGTGTATTCTATCTAGACTTTACCCAACAGCAGGGGAGAACATATCTGAAGTAAAGTTTTGTGTTTGCTATCAAAATGTTATTCTTATGTTAGCATGAAGTTGCTAGGCAACAGAGGCACACATTTTCAAAGTCACAAGGAAAACTACCAGACATTGAAATGCATGCAGTTTGACCACTATCCTAATCAAAGGTAGAATTACTTATAGATCTTTTGTGTTGTGTTATTATAATAAAATAACAATGCTAGAAAGAAATATATACATTTTAGGAGTAATATACATCTTTTGAGTCTTATAACTCATAACAGTTTTAAACCCAAGAGGTTTAAAACTGTTATGAGTTATAAGACTCAAAAGATGATACTATTAAGATTTGTCAGAAACCTGTGGCCACATCCACAGTAGGAAAAATAAAGTCTTTGGCTACCTGAATCCAACATTCTTCAAAATATCTTTATCTGTATTCAATGGAAAAATGAAACAGACAGGTTAATTTTAGTTTAAAAGGTGAACTATTCATTTAAAACAAGGTGAAAAGAATAATAAAGCAACTCATAGATATTGCTATGTTTCCCCATTGGAATAAGAGTGCCAAACCTTTTTAGAAATTGTATTAGTGTGTTTTCATTTATTTCTTAGTTTGGTGTGCACATTTGATCACATTTAGCCTGAAAATGGCCTGAAAATTAACTCCAGAGTGGTTTATTGTGGTGAGAACGCAATCTGACCCAGCGGACCAACAAACCAGGCTTTATTACAAGGTATTTTGAGCTATTACATACACTGCATGAAAAGCAGCATTGCTGGTTTTGCTAATGGCTCTCAAAATAAATCTTGGGTTACTGTGGAGAAAAAGATGAAGTGCAATTTGGTAGGACTAATATATTTCACTCAACTGTCCAAAACTTTCAAACAAAATAAATAAATAAAAATATAGACAAAGCCTTGATTCTTTCTTTAAGCGATAATGTTACATATAATCATCACTACAAAGGAAGCCACAATAAGGCTTTTTTTCTCTGTTCATTCTTATGGTTGACAGAGGGTTGGATTCACGTCATGTATGAATTACCATGATTACAAGATTCTGACTAGTAAAAAGCATTCATGTCTTTGTGGAATTCATAATTACAACTCGTATACTGGACATTTACTGAGAACTCTGACTTGTAATGTGTGACCGCTGTGCCACTTGAGTGCTGTAGATTTATTTAGGTGCTAATGTATGTCTGTGTGCTGCAGCAGAATTCAGAGTGCAAGGATGTAGAATGTCATGGGTAGTCATCATGAAATTACAGTAATTATGACATTGCATGAACTCAGCTTGTTATGAGTGGAATCTAGGAATATAATCAGGTGGACTTTGACCAACAACAGGACAGTTTACTGGCACATGATCTGCATTAACACATAGAAGTGTGCAGAAAAAACAAAAGGAAATTACAATTTTGTAACATTTTAGTATGTGATAATGCCATTAAGTGGCGTACCTAAATATTCTGTAATTAAACATTTACTAATTTAGAAAATAATTTTAAGGATCTGAATATTTGACAAAACCTAATTAAACATTTTTGAGACTAGGGGCCCTATACTACAGCTGGCGCAATAAGGTGTAAGACTTGTTTGGCGCTATGTGTTGCAATTTTCAGACCAACACAACCCTATTTTTCCCACTTTGCGCCAAGTAGTATTTTGAGTGAAATAGTTAAATGCATTTGCAGCACTTTGTGGACTCATGGGTGTGCCAATCTAGAAATCAGGTGTGTTGAGGTGCATTGTTGGCGTGTTGCTATTTTGAGGAACTAAAATAGAAAGTAAAGAAGTATCCACGAAAAGTATGAAAGTAAAGAAATAAAGAGTAAAAGTGAAGAGAAAGAGAAAGTAAAGATGCCACATGGAGGAGGCTCATTCTTTATTCTCGCTGCAGATGGTCTGTTTAACTGTTTTCTCGCTAGTGAAGCATTCAGTTTTTCCACTTACAAAGTCACCATGAAAATAGCAAATGCGCCATGGCGTGATGGAACTGACTCTTAAAGAGAATAGGGGAAGATATTTTGGTTGGTTTAATGCCTGTAATGCTTAAAACACAACCATAACTCAAAAAAAAAAAAATACGCACATCCCTGTTAGACCATGCGCCACGGCACAAACCATATTTTTTCCGTCCTTAAAATAGCTAAAGTGGATTCGGACAAGCCCTTAATGCTTTTGGGCCATGGGTTTTACACTCCTAGAGTGCACCTAGATTGTTAAAATAGAGCCCTAATGTTTTTTTTATAAAGGATTTTTTTTTTTCACTCAGAAAGTGTTTTTTTAGTAATAAATTGTTGAATTAAATTTTGTATAGGGTAACGCAGTGGTGCAGTAGGTAGGTAGGTAGGTAGGTTTTTTTATTCTGAATTTTATTTTTTTTTACATTTTAATATTTTGTCCCTTATTTTATTTTAAACTAAATATATACAGTATTTTTCTTACAATATAATGTTTTAATAAAGGATTTATTTTTTTTCACTCAGAAAGTGAGAATACATTAAAATTTTAAAAGTTTTACATTTTAAGTTTTATTTAGTTATTATTTAAAGTTCTTTTTTTCTAAATTTAAAAAAAGTTTTTTTTTTGTAAAACATTTTAATATTTTTTCCTTATATTTTTTAAAACTTCAAAAATATACACAGTATTTTTTTTACAATATAAGTGACTGAAAGCTCTGTTCCTGAAAAAAATCATTTTGAAAAAAGTATATTTGGAAGTTTTCTGACATAAAAAGAAAGAAAACATAATTTTTTGTCAGTAGCGTCTTGCCTCAAGCAATGACCATAAATGATAGTGATGTCAAATGTCCCACTGGTCATTTCCCGGCCATAAATTATAGCGTTCAAAATTTTAGGTACTTCACTATAAAAGCAAGACACTATGTATGGATCATCGATCATCTTTCCACAGCAACAAGTCCTATCAGACCCCTGCAGGCTTTCCTCTGAGAGCACACTCTGAATTTCAAGAAGCATTGGTGCCCACTGGCTTTACATTTGATCGGCTATATATCATATCTGTGATCAGAATCCAGTTTGCAGTCAGTTTTTGCACAACTCCTGAAGCATGTAAGAAAGATCAGTCATGCAAAAGTGTTTCCCTGTGGGTCTGTCCCATAGGGCAAAAAAAGGAATCGTGAAAGTCTGCGTGAAAATCTAATTCCAAGCTTGGCTGGCATTGGACAAGCGTGTGATGTGGAGAAATTAACCTCCAGCCATATGAAAAGCAAACGTCTGGGCTGAATGAACAGACGTCCAGGTCTAATGACTTTAAGCTCATGGACGAGAGTCGCTTTTATTACTGTTTTCGCAAGCTCATGCCTCTGTTTACCATTTTCCACTTTCTATGGCTCTTTCAAGTTTCAGAATTCATTCATAAATGGATTCAAACAAATGCGAGTGGAGTTGTTGGAGAGAAGTGCAGCTATTTTAAGTGGGTTTTATAAGTGCTCTATCTAAAACTCATATAAAATGTTTATAAATATACAGCAAACTCCTATTCCTCTCCCTCTAGTCTGTCAAAATACTTCTAGAGCTCAAGTAGTCTGGACATAAAGGTCCTGAAATGCTAACAGCAAATTCATTTGCTTAGGAATACGTGTAAGTCTGAAATGTATTTTCAGTGGGAATTTTCAGGTGAGAGTGGCCATTTGTAAATTGCTTCTGGCTTCTTGTGTTAAAGTTCTGTGCTGCTTGATATTGCAAAATAATATTTATTGTTAAGTGATTTTGAGAGGATCACGTGCTTGTGATTGCTTGCGGCTGGTCCCGCATTATCCAATTTATGATTCACCAATCAGACGATTCCTAAGCCACTATAAATATGCTAAGTTCCATATAACAGCTATCTTCCTTTTGAAAAATCCCTCCTTCCACCTCTACTCCTCCTTTCCTAGATGGGTGGCACGGTGGTCCAGTGGTTAGCACTGTTGCCTCACAGCAAGAACGTCACATGTTCTAGTCCTTACCAAGCCAGCCGATGTTTCTGTGTGGAGTTTGCACGTGCTCGCCGTGCTCACGTGGCTTCCCCCAGGTTCCCCGGTTTCCTCCCACCGTCCAAAAACATGCAACTTAAGATAATTAACTAATCCAAATCGACACCATAGACATGCTCCCAGTAAGTAGTTATTTCTTAAGAGCAATCACTATCTGGTCTAGAGCTACTACAGCAGGGGTGTTCTCGAGGTCTACTGGAGCTCAAACTCCCCTCTCACTTTGCAAACTGGAGGGAGCCCCGGGCTCGAGGACCTTATAAGCTCAGGGCTCTCTCCCGGTATAGCATGCTAAACAAGTTTTATAATCAATCATCAGCTATACTGCGAGAGTTCATATACCATTTACGTGTACAAGGTATGTACATGATCACATACATAATCACACCAATTTTAAATCCTAAATATTAAACATATTTTTCTGACATTATCAGACCTGGAGATTTCATATTTAATGTATAAATGCATCACATTTCCAGATAATTTTGGATTAGTTTCTTTCAGATTGGCTAAAGTAATCGCCACGGATAGTTCATAGGTGTTTAAAAGACTGCCATTTTTTGGGGGAAAGTTGCTTATTTAAGTTATTTTGATCTCCAAAGATTTCACGTTTGGGTTCAAATTAAGTATAAAGTAAATCCACAAGAGTTAGATTTTAATAAAGGTTTTATTGGGCTGTTAACTACTAGAATGGACATTCTGACTGTTTATATACACTCACTGGCCACTTTATTAGGTACACCTGATGTAGACATTGTGGAGGTGATCTGCTGCATTTCAAACCGAGCATCAGAATGGGGAAGAAAGGTGATTTAAGTGACTCTAAATGTGGCATGGTTGTTGGTGCCATGGGCTGATCTGAGTATTTCAGAAACTGCTGATCTACTGAGATGTTCATGCACAATCATCTCTTGGGTTTACAGAGAGTGGTCCAAAATAGAGAAAATATCCAGTGAGCTACAATTCGCACAGGCTCACTGAAATTGGACAATAGAAGACTGGAAAAACGTTGCCTGGTCTGATGAGTCTTGATTTCTGCTGCAACATTCGAATGGTAGGGTCAGAATTTGGCGTCAACAACAGGAAAGCATGGATCCATCTTGCCTTGTATCAACAGTTCAGGCTGCTGGTGGTGGTGTAATGGTGTGATAATTGCTCTGCACACTTTGGGCCGATTATTACCAATTGAGCATTGTGTCAACACCACAGCCTACCTGAATATTGTTGCTGACCATGTCCATCCCTTTATGGCCACATTGTACCTATCTTCTGATGGCTATGTCTAGCAGGATAATGCGCCATGTCATAAAGCGTGAATAATCCCACACTGGTTTCTTAAACATAACAATGAGTTCACTGTACTCAAATGGCCTCCACAGTCACCAGATCTCAATCCAATAGAGCCCCTTTGGGATGTAGTGGAACAGGAGATTCGCATCATGGATGTTCAACTGACAAATCTGCAGCAACTGCGTGATGCTATCATGTCAATATGGACCAAAATCTCTGAGGGATACTTCCAATACCTTGTTGAATCTATGCCACAAAGGATTAAGGCAGTTCTGAAAGCAAAAGGGGGTCCAACCCGGAACTAGTAATGTGGACCTAATAAAGAAGCCGGTGAGTGTAAGACTTTATTTAATTAAACTGATTACATCATGTTTATATTTAAAGCTTCTATTGAGATTTTAGATTTAAGCTTTCAATGTCTGACATCACATATTATGATGTCATTACTCTAAAAATAAGATATTTTTGTAATATAACCTATACATGTGTACAAGTTTCTAGACCAGCCTAGAAGGTGTATTACTATACCTCACATTGACTCACAAGCAGGAAAGCAAAATTTGTTCAAAGCTGTAAATTTCTTTTTTGAAAGTTTGAAAGACATGTCTGAAAAAAGTATTTTTTGGCTATTTGAAAGTTGTTTTTTTAACAGAGCTACACAATCAAAGGCATGTGGAAAAAGTAGCGGACGATGAAATGCAGTTGATGGAATTGATACATTGCCAAGGTAGAAATGCATAAAACTCTTTTATGTATTGTAATTCAAAACAAATATCCATGTTAAAATAAAATGTACACATTTATGAAAAATTAGGGTACAATAGATACTGTATGTATTAAATATGGATTTAAAAAATTTAATTAATAAAATGGTCAGAATGACTACCTCTGTACTTCTAGTATAAAAATCAATATGATTTCCATACAAATTCAAAGAGCAAACACTTGCAGGGAAGGCCTTTCTGGCAGTAAACCAATGTGGTGTATAGCACATGCTTGGAGAGCACACACCCACAATCTTTATTGTTGTAGTATAAAACACAGGAAAGTGCAAAGGTCTTCCCATTAAAATCAGAACCTAAAGAGGAAAATTATCACACTTTTCAATAAAGCATTATATTTAAATGCATCGGCTTACTGAGGGGACAGCACGGTAGCCAGACTGCACAACAGTCACCAACATTTCCTAACTGCCACTGAAAGATGTCCTGACAGCTCCCCTGTTGCTCTTTTGTTCCCTGTTTGGAGGCTGATCAGGTGCAGCTCTTCACATTTCATTTCTAGAGTGCCATCTGGGTCTCTTTCTTCAGTGCTGCTGAGGTGTGCAAATAGTCGTGACAGCAAAAGCTCCTGGATCAATTTACAACTTGCAGACACTTTCTTGCCAGGTCACAAGCTTCAGTGTAGCTTGTCTGCTTAATACAGTAGTGTCAATAATACTCATCTGATTTTGCAGCATTTTGTCTTTTTTTGTTGAAAGAATGTAACTAAACATTCTTAATGTATAAAATAATGTTTTTTTTTTAACAGAAACAGCATTTACGAAAAAAATATAATAAAATCCACTTATGGGATGTTTCCAAGTGGGTGTCCATGCCAACACAGAGCCAGACCTCAGTGGAAGTTTGCAATCGATTGCAGAGGGTCAGATTTCTGCCAAAAACGTTTGAGGAGGCTTTTTGACCAAGATGAGGAGAGCTGAAGGTCAAGTTTAACATCAAGACAGATCCTAGTGGTAAAGGTTCATTGTCAGAACTATCAAGATAATTTATTGCTGCAACCTTATATTACATAACATTTGGCAATGCATTTCTAGCACTGTTACTGTGCAAGAGTGTAGGTTGCATTCATAGAATCAAACAGTGTTAATTACCATGACAAGATATTTGGTTTGATTACAAGGAGACATTATCAAATGGCTATTGTTTAAATAGATTAACTAATGGTCTGTCTAAATTATTGTTTTTTATAGTTGGAATGTGTTAATTTTATCAATAAAATGTCATCACTTCTAAAAAGCTGTATTATATTTTTTAACAATGCCATAGTGAGGATGCTGCTTTTTTAATAATAAAAAGTCACAGTTTCAAGATTAGTAGAGACTCTGTACACACAAACTCTCTCTTTTTTATTCCTTCAGACTAATTCAAATATATAAATACAACTTGAAGGCAATGAAGTGGCGCAGTAGATAGTGCTGTCGCCTCACAGCAAGAACGTTGCTGGGTCGCAGGTTCGACCAGGGTCAGTTGGCATTTCTGTGGGTAGTTTGCATGTTCTCTCTGCGTTCGCGTGGGTTTCCTCCGGGTGCTCCAGTTTCCCCCACAGTCCAAAGACATGCGGTGAATTGGGTAGGCTAAATTGTCCATAGTGAATGAGTGTGTGGATGTTTCCCAGAGATGGGTTGCGGCTGGAAGGGCATCCGCTGCGTAAAATCATGCTGGATAAGTTGGCGGTTCTTTCCGCTGTGGCAAACCCAGATTAATAAAGGGACTATGTCGACAAGAAAATGAATGAATGAATGCAAATACAACTTTTTTTTTAACTGATATGTTGATATGTTGGGCTGCATGATGGCTCAGTGCTTATCACAGCATCACAGCAAAAAGGTCGCTGGTTCAAGTCCCGGTTGGGTCAGTTGGCATTTCTGTGTTTCCTCAGAAATCCTAGGTGAATTGGATAAACTGAATTGCCCATAGTGTATGAGTGTGTGTGTGTGTTTGTGTGAATGAAAGTGTATGGGTGTTTTCCAGTACTGGTTTGTGGCTGTAAGGGCATCCACTGCGTAAAACATATGCTGGAATAGTTGGCGGTTCATTCTGCTGTGGCAACCCCTGATAAATAAGGGACTAAGCTGAAGGAAAATAAATGAATAAAATTTTAATATGCTCAGTCATATTTTGCAATGGCAAGTAACAAGTACAAGTAATAAAATAAAATAACAATAATTTTATGCACATCTGCGTAAGACTTTAACATACATAGGAGTGAAAAATAAACTGAAATGGACTAAAGAAGACCTATAAATAGAAGTCAAACAAATATATTAAACTGATTCGTATATTATTACATGAAAAATCTGAGAGGTTTCTGAATGTTTGTTCACTTAAAATTCTTCAAAAGCTGAATACACTTTCAGTCTCTCTGAATTTCTGTCTGATTTCTTTAAAAATATCTTAAAATCTTAAAAAGAGTTTTGGGTTTGGGAAAACACATACACATACAGTAGAAGCATGAGTAAATGCTTATATACTTTAATTTTTATTTTGAGATGAATTAACTGAGATGAAACTTTATTAATGATTTGCATAATAAGAACGATGATTTTACCATTGTTGCTGGTGAACATGTATTGTGTGCAGTGTGTGTGTGTGCTATGATTAGAATGTCCAGGTATAAAAACTCAGTTTTTCTCCATAACTGACTTTGATGTGTGCGCAGAACCTTTGGGACAGTTTTGTGCATGCTGTATTCTCTAAGTGCACCTATTTATATCGTCATATAAAGTATACGACCCTTCTTATCTGGATATTTCACAAGTCATGCAGAAGATGACAATGAATTTCTCACCTGCTAAGATGAACACCAATTATGAAGAGCTACAAAAGTTTCAGAAAAAGCATATGTAAGTGGCGGCTCGTGACGCACAAATAATACAGCTAACGAGCACCCACAATTAGTATTCACCCAGAATGAGTCAGATGAGTGGAGGCATAATAGAGAGCACTAAATTAAGCATGAAATCAACACTGAGACTGCATATCGTCTGAAGAGAATCGCGCTGTATTGCAGACTCTAAACACATGCTGCTTGGTGCGTGAGGTTCGTGTGAGAAATGAGAAGAGACTGCAAGTATCCCGAAGGACAAAGAAGAATTACACAGGAGAAAGCAGCTTTTAAGAAAAAGGCGGAGAGTGTTTCACACAGTCTAAATTGAGATGACATGGCTATTATTGCTGTATGTGCTAAGTGAGTGCCTGAAGGACACCCGGCCAGCCTCATTGTCAAAACTCAGAGGGGTAAATGACTTGTGAAATAGCCAGTGTTCCTTCCTTTATTATAATAAATGCTGCATGTAGACAGGTTGACTGGAACCTCTATATTCGTTCATACTAAGGAAAAACATTACTGTTTTTCATGAAAATCCCTCAGCATCATGAGAATAGATGCTAGTGGAGCGGAATGTAAGTAGCAATAAATAGTAAGATGAACAGAGATAATGATCTGATTACCATAACGCTCTCTTGCTATGATTTATTATTTTTGAAAACATCAAAGCATTATGTAAAACATCTGTCACACTGATATTATTGAGTTAAAGGTGTACCTTTATGCACTATTATACAAATCTGCACTTAAGACCTACTTAAAGTCTGTGCAAAAGCATAATTTACAATGCTTATTTTGCTAGCGCACATTGTAACGATTTAGGTGAATAATTAATGTGTGCAAGTTAGTTCACATTAAAAACTGTTCGTTTTGGTAATCTTCAGTCAAGGTCTGACAATTTGCTTCTGCTTTTGGAGTGGTGGTCCTCTGTTGATGTTAGTTTGACAGTTTCAATCAAAATATTTATATACCATTTAGTTTTCTATAAAGCAATTATTTGCAAATAGAAAGCGCCACCCCTACTTAATATTCCATTTCAGTTGGAAGTACATCAACATACTGAAATAAATGTCTCAGCAATGTTTGGTTCACACAGACTTTAAAGCCAACTGATTTCCGAGTCAACATCTTTCAGAAATGCTGGGCAACCAGTAGTGGGAACACCCACTTTGCCGGCAGCTAGTTCTCTGTAACTCATACATGGTCGCCCACTGAAGCTAAGCAGGGCTGCACCTGGTCAGTACCTGGATGGGAGACTGCATGGACCACATTCCAGGTTGCTGCTGGAAGTGGTGTTAGTGAGACCAGCAGGGGGCACTCAACCTGTGGTCTGTGTGTCTCCTAACGCCCCAGTATATTGATGGGGACTCTGTACTGCTCAGTGAGTGCGGCGCAATATGGCTGCCATTGAGTCATCCAGGTGGATGCTGTGCACTGGCGGTGGATGAGGAGATCCCTCCCCAAAAAGTGTAAAGCACTTCGAGTGTCCAGAAAAGCACTATATAATAAATTATTAATTATTACTAGTAACCAAACCGTCAAACAATTAATGTTTATTAACACTGGAACTATATCAGAATTCTATAACTACTGGAATTACTATAGCGGTCAAAGCTTTGAATATCTGTCATCATATATTAAGGTCAGGGTATTATAGATATGTGTTTAATTTCAACAACGTTCCAAAGTGACTGATAGTGTTAATTAGACTATAAACTGTTCATTTGTTGTAGTGCACTATTCTGCACCTCTGAATATCTTTGGTATTTAAACATTTCTGTTGTGTCACATCTGGTGCAAACAGCCAAATTGTTACTTTCTGGTATCTGGTCACTTTGTGTTGTTAGAACACATGAAAATGTAATTTAAATGCTTTAATATAAATTCAAAATACATTGAACTGCAATTATTGAAATAAGCATATAATTGCTCAAAAACATTTAATTTAGTTTGTACTAAAATATAATATAATATATATATATATATATATA
>CAIGQZ010000690.1:8046702-8062358 GCA_903798205.1 Danio tinwini | reverse complement strand
ATAGCTTTCTTGGGTAAGCTGATACACAAATTAATGTAGTGAAGATGATAGTAGCACTAATGCTAAAAAGTATAGGCATTTATTGTTCAGATTATAATCATAACTATTTCCCAAAACAATAAAATATATAACAATATATAAAGAAATAACAATTAAAATATACCTTGGTTTTTGTAAATATTACATATTTGATGTCACCATAGAGGAGCAGTGTTATTTTTTGCATATATATACACAACAGTTCTGCCTGGTTCTTGAAACTGATTGGCTAATAGCCGTGCAATATTCTGCAATATCAGAACTCATACAGTCTCTTCACTCTTGTGTATTACTCCGCCCACATAGAGTGACAGCAGATCAATAAATTCACTACAGTTTGACAAATATTGCAGCTGTTGGACAACATAATGCACTTTTGAGGCTTTTTAGGCGTGAATGTAGTTGTTTAGATTGCAACTATGCAGTTTATTTATAATGATAGTGTTTATTTGATATATTTATTCAGGGATACAGCACGTTGGCATCCATCAGCCTGTCATTGAGCAGACGTTTGATGTTGTCCATCCACAAGATGGAGACAGAGACAGCATAATAAGCCCTTAAAGGAGAAAAACTAACTGCAACTGACCAAATCATTATTAAACTGGTAAGTGACTTTCTAAGTCAATCTCTCTCTTTTGTATGTTGTACTGCTTTATTTATACCATAGTAATTGTAGTATATTGAGTGTGAGATGAGACTCAAATATCAGGAATGTGCATATTTTGTGTTGGCCACTCTTTGAATAACCCTGAGTTACTTTTTGGATGGCCATCTGTTTGTTTCTAATGAAAATCTTGTTTTCGTTACTGCAGACTAGTTCAGTAAAAAGAAAGAAAAAAGAAATGCCCGCATGTGTTTAGTGTTTTTCCTTATTGCAAATACAGCAGTAATCTGGTAGTGTTTGTGCTGCTTTGTTTTTTTCAGGGATGATTATTGCGATCTCCCGGTTGCAACAGAGAAATACTGGGAAATCTCTGTAGACTGATGCCATTTCATGCCGTTCATCCTTATAATCTTAAAATGTCAGCAAAATCACCTGTTTTATCATTACCTTAGACAGTACGCTAGAGAATCAGTCAAATACTAGCTCTAAAGTGACGTCTGTGAAGTAGCAACAGTTTCTGCTGTTCTGACATCAGCTGCATCAGCTGTTTCTCATACAAAAGGATTTTTAGACTCTCCGTGTTTGATTTTGATGTTTTTTTTTTTTAAGTTTGATTTTTGAACAAGAAAACAACTTGTTGCGATTGTTGCAATGGGCATTGTCACTGTCCACTCGTGAAATACAACCCATTTGGTTCACTCATTAAGCTTACAAGCTGTGTGCGTGTGCGAGTCTGGGTTATCACAAGCCTCCACTGAGAGCAGCTGAGAACTGTGAAGGCATTTATACTTGACGCGCTCGCCAGAAATACAAGCATTTCTCATGTGAGATTGCCAACTGTGCAGACGAATATCAAATTTGGCAAATGGTTGGTCAGTTGAATTATGCTACTGTAAGTAATGTTTATTCAGCGATATTTTTCCAGTAGCCATAGCAGAACTGTTAACGTCAGAGCTTATAGATACTTCTGTTTTTTTTAAATTTAGCACCGATACCGATAAAGTACCAAGGTTCGGTTCCCAATCCTAGCTATAGGTGAATTGGGTAAACTAATATTGTCCATGTGTGAGAATGAGTGTGTATGAATGTTTCCCAGTGATGGGTTGCAGCTGGAAGGGCATCCGCTGCGTAAAACATATGCTAGATAAGTTGGCGGTTCATTCCGCTGTGGCGACCCCAGATTAATAAAGGGACTTAGCAAAAAAGAAAATGATCGAATGTATTGCAGAAACATTTAACATTGCAATGTCATTTTTTTTTTCAATATCGTGTAGCCCTTCTTACAGCCCTATAGTGTCCCTAAACCAATGATTCATTGACACAGATCCTGCAAATTAGTATAGATCTATTTTAAGATTCAATCCATCCTTTCTTCTTCTTGACCAATAACTGTAATTATTATGAATGTCTTAAGTAATTTTCTGTCATTTCATTCCACTAATAATGGCAACCGTGTTTCTCATCCACTGGGTTGATGGCAGAGCTGAGATCTCAATTTTCAGGCATTCAGAATGATCTCCTGCCAGTTTCATACATGAGTGAATGTGAAGATCTATTGACGTCACTACAGATATGACTCCAGCTATATAGCCTGTCTGGGCCGAGTGACATTCAGTGCTAAATTTAAAATCATTAACACCGGATTAAATATTATTGCTAATGTTTAGAACAGAGAACAGCTTCTGTTGTAGTGGTTCGAGGTTACATGAATATACATGCTTCAAAACAACCCACAATCTTTAACTGAGCAAGACCAAAGCAGTCGCCATTACCACAGCAATGGAAAGAGACCCTTATGAAGCAAATGATGTATCCTTAAAAACGAATTTCTTGCTTTAAAACATAGTACTGCTGTGATTCATCTGAGAGTTTGCTTTGCTTCATAGCCTAAAACTGTTTACTGAGAAACTTGAAATGAAAAATGAAGAAAATGAACAGGAAAATACTTCTACAACAAAGGCTTCTGAAAAAGTGAGTGATTACTATTTTGTCCACTCAAATCTTCCTGCAAACCTTGATGCTTTTTGACTGAGTATTACAAGCATATTCTGAAAATGAACTGTCATTACAACATGTGTAATGTGACGACTGAATTGTAGGGTTTTTTTGTATTTAAAACGCAGGCTTCCTTTGATTAAATGTATGAATGGAAAGGGGAATGAGTGCAGAGTTATCAAGCCATCAATGCAGTTGATTCTCTTTTTTTGTTCAGAAATGATCTTACTGATGTAAAAGTAATTCATTGATGTGGCTGAGAGCATAGATTCTTCATTCAATGAAGACAGTAAAGCAGATCAAAGCCGCTGAACCGATGGCAATAGTGATAGTTTAATGCTTTTTATTGAATTAAGTCTAGAAAAGTTTATACAGCTAATAAAATGGTGTTTTCTTTCCCTTTTTACCTTCTTTCAAAATAACAAAGAAAACTCTGATTTTTTTTTCTATTTTTAAACTGTAGTTATGAAGCACAATGTGAAATTACTTAATCAAGGGCATAAACATTGCTCAACGAACAGCAAAAAAAGAAAGCCTGTATTTATAATGCATTAAGTGTATTACAATGTATGCATAATTCATTTTAAACAATGTTACAATGTGTTGTATCATCTCTTGAATATTGAACGACATTAATATTACTGAACATGAGTTTCTCCATAATATATAATCAATTATTTTTCCCATAGTTTCATGTCTTTTGTTTTCTTGTGTTTCATTTATTGAGATTAATTGTGCTAAATATTATGTTATTTAACTGTTTTATGCATATTTATAGAGTGCTTGTGTAATAACACTTTAGTATGGCATCAATTTCTCCCTTTTAGCTAACCGCTTAGTACCTGTTGGCTGTTTATTAGTAAGAATTAAAGGTGCAGTGGGTGATCTGCCTAAATGCTGTCTGCTAGCATAAAATCTTTGAAATGCAATCTCTCGCTTGCCCTCCAAAGCCACGACTTCTAAAATCACAACCTTAAAGATGACAGTAAACAACCCACTAGATCATGTCATTCGCCAGTTAGAAAACATTATAGTACTTTATAATACTACAATTCTGAATGAAAAACTGTATTATATCTAGCACGTTTACAGTTGTGTAGCAAGCAAAACTTGTCATAATGTGTTTTATTTCATGCATGCAAGGATCGCTGATCTCACTCTCTATGCATAGTGGTTGGCCGGTTGATGGTGGAGGAATTACACTTATTACTAAGCCATACTTACATGCTATTTCAGAACGAATATTTAAAGTAGTGTGGTAATAAATATAGGGAGCATTGTCATTGTTGTCACAGGTTGTCATTGTTCAAAAATGAACCAATGTGAATATAAAAGCAACTTCGCCTCAGTCAAGCAGGCTAGGCGGAATAGTGCTATTTACTGAAGTTTTGTTGTTAAACTGAATAAAAAACTACATTATCGAAGGCCTTATGAAATTGAAAATAGTCACATCAATCTTTCGCCGGAAGATTTCAGTGGCTAAACAACACTTTCGTGCATATAACCCTTTCGTAACAACAAAATCTACATAAGCTTTGCATGACTAAAATAGTTGAAAAACATAATATTATCTGTCTTAAAGAAATAGTTCAGCCATGGTGTCATCCTTCCTCCAACATGCAAAAGTAACTCCAATATTGATTCAGGATTTTTTTTAATTTTGATTCAGTTTTTACAGCTGTCACTATCTCTCTTGTGTGCGCATAAACACAGCGTGCATGCAAGCACAAAGGGCGGATCTGTGTGAATGGCTGCGCAGATGTACAAATCTACATTTGTTGACAGACAGTTTGCGCTACTTGTCAGAATTATGGCAATTGTCAGCCTGACAAATTTTAATTGGCTGAAAATTTTTAGCCTAACCTAGAATATAAAAATACATATAAATATATTTAGATCATTTATTTAAATTATTACTATTGAAATGTGAAGAATCTTTCAACCAGCACAACAAAAAATGTTTTTGAAGACAATCACCTACTGCACCTTTATTATGTTTTTTAATATATTAATACATTAACTCCTCCTGCACAAATACATACCACTCTTAAAGAGGTAGTTCGTGCAAAAATGAAAAAATACATTATTATACTCTACCTCATGTGGTTTAAAACCTTTAGGAGTTTATTTTATGTGTTAAACACAAAATAAAATATTTTTTAAAATGCTGTTTCCTGGCACCTGATGACTTCCATAGTATGAAAATAAATAAATAAATAAATAATTTTTTTTTTTTACTCAATAGGAGTAAAAAATTAATGGGTGCCACTTGCCAGTAAACTACAAAAATAAACAAAAAGAAACTCAAATAAGTTTTAACAAGTGAAGGGTGATAAATAACATAATTTTCTTTTTTGGGTGAACTATCCCTTTAATCTTTTTTTTTATCCTAAACATTAACTAACAATTAATAAGCAATACATTAGGAGTTTGAGCCAAAAATCACAGTTAGTAGTCTATATGGGTGTCCTGCATTCTAAAATGTTAAGCATAATATTTATAAATGGTGTTTGTCTGATTTATGTACAGTAACAAAGACATAAGATATCATGAAAAAGGTTGTACATCTATATTATGTGAATGTTTATAAGTGACTATGCATGCATTATAATGTTTTAAGAATATCTTATTAGCAATTATACATTCTGGATTTAAAGAAAGAGCTACCAAATATTTAGCTGGGAGTTTATTGAGGCCTTTAGAGGATCACAATAAGGGAATGTGTGAAACTTAAAAAGCTTCTTCGGAGTTGCATAAAACAAACATATTTTTCTACACATTAAACATTTTAGAGCGATTCATTCGTTAAATCAATTTGGTTTAAATGAATTTGAACAAAGCAAAAAGCCTGACAAAATAAGCCAGCCCACAAACCCCATTTTGTGTCACCCATACAAATGGATTTAATGGATAAAGCCCAAAGTGAGGTGGAAAAAAAAGCTTGGGGGAATCCATTTTCGCATGGTGAAGTGGGCTGTAGCTCTAAGTGTTTATTTTCTGGAGCCAGAAAGGATGTGATGCGAAGGACGTGGTGGCATCTCATATGGGGGTTATAAAGCTGGTGCACTTCTGCCAGGGTAAACTATGATGATTTCTCTCTTGCCTTGCTTCAGAGGTAAATACTTCACAGTTTGCTGTCTGGGTTTCATGCACTCGTAGTGTAAGTGTCAGATGTAGAGCTTTTGGATTGCAGCAGACCTGGAATTCAGACGCTGTGCAAACTCGTGTGGAGAGCAGACGCGGCGAGAGGACTTGGATGGATTGCGGAGCGCTGTTTTTGTTAGAGTTAAAGCCAGTCTGAGCTAAGAGGGTTTGCAAAGGCAAAACAATGTGCAACGGGACTATAAAACAACACGCAGGGATCAGGTATGAGCAGCTGGAGGTGCCGGATTTATCAGTCAGGTGGCAAGTGGCTTCCTAACTCTTACCACAATACCCTGTAGCATAGATTTGCATATCACCATGAAATAATGACTTTTCTTGGAATCAGCTGAGATAATGTCAGTCCATCGCTCTGTGTGAATTTAAATGGCAGTGCACAATGCACAAAAAAAATAATAATAATGCACAGAGAGTTCACCTTTAAGACAGAGCAATGCACATGTAATTGATTATTTAGCACTTGTTATGGACACACAATTGGAAAACCTGATCAGAATTTTCAATTCACTTTCTTTTGAGAAAAAAACGACTTTACAGAGCCCCTTGGCAGCAGTTAAACTACTCGCAATGAAAACAACAAGAGTAATTGATATAATCCAGAACAAATATTGTTCTTACTGTGTCAATAACATCCTCAAGCCCAATACTCAGTCATCTAGCATACTTCTGTATAGCTCTGCCTGCCCACAAAGCAAATTAAAGTCAGATTTACATTTGCATTGGTTACGGCGAGACAAATTGATCTGATCTAAAGCATGTGGAACGTTTTAACATTCTTGAACACACTTATAAACAGTAGATTTCTTCAATCGAGTCCAGAGACGGCTGACGGAGATAAATCAGCGTCAGGGTCCGCCACATTTACGCAAGCCAGGAGAGCATGCGGAAGCGTAAGTGCTCCATTCCTGGGTTTGTTTTCTGTCTACCGACAGGCGAGAGCTGACAGCAGCAAGCTTGTTTTTTTTCAAATTTTCTAAGTAGCCTCATGTCAGCGTTGGTGCACGGCAGAACAGCCAGTTCCTTGCTGCACCAATTGAGTGAGCCTTTAGTTAATGCATTATTTTTTTTTATAAACAAATACGTATATTTTGCAAAATTCCTAAAGTGTTTAAGAAACAAACCCAAGGTACATTTCCGGAACTAACATGCACACTTCAGATCAATATCAAACACTTAATTGTCTGATTTGAAATCTTTGTTACTATTGATTTCCATTAAGCACACAATCAAAACAAACTCAAGCCTGTATCTTGGAAAATGGCCCAGATGCTACCAAATATGTCCCATTGTTTCAGCTCACAGTTAGAATGTTTGAGCGAACGAAGCCAAAATTCAAAACATATGACGAATTACTACACACATTTTGGCAAAGAACAAGAACAATTTGAAATTGTTAACGTAATAGCATAATTGTGCCTATAAAACAACCCTGTATAGTATGTACTACTCCAGTGTCGATGTCTCTGAGCCACTGTAAAAATGTACTTTCTCAGAAATAACTAACCAGGGCCTTTTTAGCCCCCTTAAAAGTGCAGCGTTCCAAATAATGGTGCTTTCGCGGCTGCAGCACTGCAGGAGATGGTCTGCTGTGATCTTCTCTGATATGCACTGTAATGCTGCTGGACATCATATAAGGCTAATGAAGAGAACTGCAGGTGTTTCTGCGGGTTCATGCCTCCCTTGATTCCCACTCTAATACTCGGACTATCACTTCTCTGATATTTCACACTAGGAGCCAGAGACCCTGGATTTTTTTTCCTTGCCAAAGATGTACTGTAAGTCACTGTGAAACTAGGAATCTTGTTCAAGAGCATCAGGAACCTACAAGACAAGGGGTGCGCTAAGAAGATAGCTGTAGTTACTGTAGTTGCTGATACTGTTTGTTTATAACTTTGTTTTTATATGGGTTGCGGCATTTCGGATAAGCAAAGTGTCATTTTGATGAACAATATAAACATGTGTCCTCACGCTTTATTGACAACAAACATAATGCGAAAAAGGCTTGTGCTACACAGTGATGTGAACGAGCATAAAACTGTTTGCTGAGGCTGTAGATTAAAGTCGTTGTAAATGTTACTTTTTTTGTTGTTGTTATTTGCACATGCCAATATTTTCACTTCATAAAACTTCAATATATAATTGTGAACAAAAGACATTAAATACATTTTTCCTGTATGTTTTTTTACTTTTAAAATGCCGGTAAAATATGCACTGAACGATTTCCAATTTATGGACCAAGGAATATGGTTTCATAAATAAAAACAAAACTTTAATGTTGTACTTAAGAAAAAATTAAAATGGTCTAATGGTGATTACTGTAAATTAACAGCAAATTAATATTGTATAATTACTTGTACACTTAATATATTTGCATTAAATGTGTAAAAGTTATATATACTGGAACATATTTTACACTTGCAAACTTCTTCATAAGTGTACTGCATCAAATTTTGTATATTGAGCATGTGCGTCGAACAACCATATAAGTACAAAAAAAAGAGATAACCATGTGACATTAATTGTATGTGTAAACTTTATATACAGAAACAGTTTGAGATTTTACAGACCAAGAGTCTGCATTTTAAACATTAAAATAGCTTCACAAAACGTTTATGTCCACTAAAAAGAATGGAGATGCCGCTTGCTGTCATGTCCATATGACAGAGAGCCGACATGAACAAATGGAAGGACAGAGTAAGGATAGCTTTGAGGGATGTTGGGAAACCATATTTGAATCAAAGAGGAGAACAAAAAACAGGGAAAAATCCACTGAAAGAGGTGAGTGGATGAACCGTATATGTGATCTCGAGATCTCTCTCTCTCTGAACACGCTGAGGAGCGCTAAACAGCAAAAAAAAGTTAACTTACCAGAATAAACCACATACCATATAATAAAGCTGTATCAATGCATATTTACCGTCAGACCTGTGTAAACTACGGCAAACAGAGTTTTTTGTTTATATGTTTATTTATATAATAAGATGGCGAAGGGCGAGAATACTTTGAAGTACAGTATATAGTATGTGTGCTGCGCCAACTTTTCTAAATAAATGACAATATTTAGCTGTATGTCTGCATTGCATGTATTTATTTATTTATGTATTTATTTAGTGTTTATTTTTAATAATTGATTGTCATTGCCTGTACTGTAAGAAGGTCTATGTATTGTGGGAGCAGCATGGTGGCGCAAGGTAAAAAAAAATGTGGTACAGGTGAATTGGATAAGCTAAATTGTCCGTAGTGTATGTGTGTGAATGAGAGTGTATGGGTGTTTACCAGTGATGGGTTGCAGCTAAAAGCTAAAAAAAAAAAAAGGTGCTGTGTAAAACATATGCTGGATAAGTTGGCGGTTCATTCCGCTGTGGCGAACCCAGATTAATAAAGGGACTAAGCATAAAAGAAAATGAATAAATTAATGAATAATAATAATAATTATAATAATAATAATAATAATGAATGGTGGCAAGGTGGGTAGCACGACTGCCTCACAGCAAGAAGGTCGCTGGTTCGAGCCCCGTCCAAAGACATGCGGTATAGGTGAACTAAATAAGCTAAATTGGTCGTAGTGTATGTGTGTAAATGCAAGAGAGACTCCTGATTAATAAAGGGACTAAGCCAAAAAGAAAATGAATGAATGAATGAATGAATAATAATAATAATAATAATAATAGTAAACTTGAAAATAATTCTTAATATTAACCTGAGGTTTCTGTTACTGTATTAAAACTAAGATAAAATAATCAGATATTCAGTGGTTTAAAGTGATATGATGAATTGGAGTTATACTGTTATTCCACACTGACTGGACATATATCGTTCTTCCACATGTAAGAAATAGAAATCACAATAAATTTAGATTTTTATTACTGACACTGAAAACTGCTTTCTCCTTAGCATTGAGAAGCTTTTGTTGTCTATGTTCAAGTAAAATAAAAATATATAATATTATGATCACAATCTAAATGAAAAAATTGTATTACTCAATATGATTCTTTGTCTCAAGGCCTCAATTAACATTTCAATCAGAAATCATACTTTTTTGGTCTTATTAACTGAATTATACTAGCTAAAGCTCTGCAAAGTCCAAGGCATTTCTTATTGTGAAATTAACTTCATTAATTAATAACTTTAAAAATTAATTACAATGACTGATAAACTTAATACAAAAATTTAGTTTATAAACATTTGTTTACAAAAATTATTCAGATAGACAGACGTGAGAAAATTTTATTAGCACCTTATTAAAACTTCCGAAAAGTTTTTCCTTAAACTGCAGTCATCTAAACACGAAGAAGACCATTATCTGTGCTGTAACACCTGAATGTGGTGATTGACAGCAGTGAGATGAATCTTTAAGTTCTCTCTCTGGACCAACTAATGATCTTCCCTCTACAAGCTGTTCGAGACAGAGGACAGAGAATGAAATCACCCCAATCGCTTTCATGACCCAAACTCATTAATCCTTAAAGATCAGTTATGCCAAAATCGAAGAATGCTTAACATGGCTCCCACTAAAAACGGAAAACTTTGTTCAATGGATTTACACCTTTGGCCCAGAAAGTGATTAAACAAAAGAGGGAATTGATTAGGAAGCTACAGAAAAAAGGTAAAGCTGCATGTTGGCATCGGTTGGGTCTCACCTTTGTTTTAAAGCTCTACACAGGGCTCCAATGCAATGTAAAGGAGAGTGTATTGATCTTCAGGCCAGAGTCTCACACTAAGCCATCCATCAAAACACATTCGTTCCCCTCTTGGCACGTCAGTATTGATCGATGCATTCACTATTGCATAAACGCAAATTGACCTAGGACCTTTCAGGATAAGTGATGAACTCTTTCCATTGCTAACGGTCCATATATTAGCACAGAGGTCTAGTCTCTGCCTTCTATCTTATAGAACACATGAACCAAAAACTTCCCGTCTGAACTTTTCTGGATGAACTGTACATTTGTGTTAATTTACCTTACAATAGAAGCTGTAACTGAACAAAAGAGAGGGGTGGGGGAAGATATATGATATTCCCATCAGGTTACAGGAAGGATAAGGTACTTATTTTGAAAGACCCTAAAAAGTTTTGCTTTCTCTGACTACAGAGAAATGTGGGCTTTGGCACAGAAACTTCAGATGAGCACTGAAGATATTTTTGGAGAGAAGTATAGTCTTTTCCCATGTGTTTTCTTGGATATTGTCTTTATCAGGGTCTTACACGTTTGGATTAGGGTGATTCCCTGTGGGGCATTCCAGAAATTGGAAGTCAAGTCTTCTAGAGAAAGGGTTTTCAAACCTGTAATCCAGAGGGATACAAGGGTGAGCTAGGGGCTCTGTGGAAACATTTTTTTATGCAGAAGAAGCATAAAAAAATTTATAAATATATATATATTTTTTAATTACATAATTTAATTGAAAAAAATATATATTTAAAAAAACACATTAAATAAATAAATATAATACAAAAAGCATTCAATGACCAGTTAATTTGACTACAACAAATATATAAATGAGCATTATATTAAAACAAATACCAATTAGACTAAATTAAAAGAATAAAATTCTAATGAAATTTATAAAAAGATGAGTCAATAATTAAGTAAATACAATAAAAATAGTATAATAATAATAATAATAATAATAATAATAATAATAATAATGTAACATAACAGAAAAAAATATTTTCCAAATATACTTTCAGTCCCATTTATTTTTTCACAGTAAAAACAATAAATGGTTTCACATTATAAAATTGTCTTTACAAGAAACTATACTGATGCTTTTTAAATGTTAAAATGTCTCGCACAAGGATCAATCTATCGGGGGGTCTGTGACATCTAAGAGATTTAGACATACAGGATAAGAATGTCCTCCTCAAAGCTGACAAATATAATGTCAACATAATACTCAAGCTCAAGGACCACTGAATACAGTAAAACACATTTAATATTTGACTTCTTGAACATAACATCGCTATTTTAGTCTATTATAGACTGAAATTGTCAGTTCATTATATCCTGTAGACTGACTAGGTCCCGTGAGGTGATTTACAATGTACTGTATCACTCGAATACGACCAAGTCATAAATAACAAGCTTATTGACAATTTAAAGCATGTTATCATCCAACATCAATGGAATTATGTAGTCTAATAAATCTGTCTTTCCCATATTGTCTCGCAAAATCACATCTGTTGTTCTGCAACAACACTTATCAGATCACCCTAATGTGCTTTGCTTTTCCTATTGCAAGAAATTAAACTACAATATGTTTTATTTTATGTTCTGCTTTAGACACTCCGTTGATTATACTGTAAACTACATTGAAACTACATGTTAGAAAATAGAAAACATGAAATACTTTAGTAATATGTTAACACTATTTTTATGGTTCACCAACAGACATTATACTGGCAATAAGTAACTTTGATACATGTCAACAACTTAGATACATGTCAACTTAGAGTACTTCCCTAACCCATATCTAAGAGTCTATTGATACTATAATGAGAGTTAGTTGGCTTTAAGTTACTTAAAGTAATAATTTCCAAAAGGAACATTTAGAAAAACCTTTAGTTAAGTGCTATATGAATTGAATGTGTTAGCTGAATGATTTCCTTATTTGAACACTACAGTATCTGGTTATCTGTGAATTTATGGAGGTCAAAGTCTTTAGTCTTGAGAATAGTTTTGAAAGTCATCCGTGTCTCATTAATACCGACAAATCTCTTTTTTTCTGGAAGTCTTATTTAATCAGGAAATTACTGACTTTGTAAACTTGTAGTTGGAAGTATATTCTCAGATAGCAACAGCCAAAGTCTGTGTTTGTTTTATGGGGAACGGCGCTGAAACTTGCACCTGATTGTCATCTCATTGATTGGAACATCTTACTGAAATTACACTCTTTTCACAACTGATTATTTCACAGGTACTACTACTGGCATTTGAATAAAAACATGCTCTCTGATAAAAACCGTAAGCCAATCCTCATTTAAGTTGCATTCAACAGAGTACAAGTTTTTGTCTCCCCACCATACGAGGTTTACAATCATTCATATATCAAAAACCCAGACAACTCCAAAGTGTTCATTACTCTCTCACTCTCTTCCCTTGCTTTCCGCGTCACTGGAGAACTTCATAATTACAAATCATGGAGAAGGATTACCGCCTGGTGATGGAGAAAGAGTGCTTTCCAAATGTGACAATCACGAAATTACCTTGCCATTAAATTTACCGAACTGTCAGCATTCAGTCAACACAGCTGATTACTTAAATGTTGATTGTAAGCTACGAAAATACACAGAAAAAAGGCTGAACAGAAAGATGCAAATTAAAACAGATTTTTTAAAACAGATCTCACTATGCCAAAGCTTCAGTGGCCCTCAGATAAAAACAGTATCAACTCAATGATATTATGAGGCTCAGTGTTAAATGTCTGTTGTATCATTACAGCCTCTTAATATTTAAATATCATAATGCATCAATATTTAATGGAAGTTTTAATTAATCCACATTTCAAGCACATGAGAGTCACATCAACTGGGTCAAGGTGTTTGTTGCACCTTTGGGCAAGGTACACAGAATCCACTCTGTCCTCAGTGACAGTTTGTTTAGATTGCATAATGCTATATCAAATATGAAGAATGTATATGACATTTTGTATTTATGAATAATAAATGTTCGCTAAAGACCCTGGGAAGCACTAAAAGAGACTGTGTCATTTCTAAGCCACTTGTTGAAATAACATTTCTTGTCAATTTGAGCATTAAAAAATGTCTTCCGTCTGAGCTGTGAAAGTTGTTTCTGAATAGAATATTGATGAATGAAACGCCTGAATTAAAACATGAGGGATATACGCTTCATATCTTAAGAACTGAAACTGATAAATGTGAGAAAGTAGTCTCATTGAGCATTATGATTTATGACGGTTATTATGTGTGTCAGTATTATGCATTTTGATTCAGAAAAGACTTTAAAAGACCCTCTTGACAAATAAGCACAAAATTTAATATATAACGCCCATATAAGGGCACTTTTAAGCACCGTGTGATTCATAGCAGTCCAAACATTTCGGTTTATTCATCTTTAGCTGAGAACCACCGTAGACTAATGAATAGTTTTCAGCATTTCAGGGCAATTATAAAGCGCGTTAATGATGAATGAATCACTCACCATTTCTGTGAGGAGCGCGCGGGTCAAAACCATGGCACGACTTTAAATCCTCCTGTGGAAATTCACATCCTTGCATGGAAGAGAGGCGCTTGGAAAGAAACGTACAACTTCTAAGCGTTACCGGGTTTACAGAATGTTCACGTTGGGCACAGTTGTGGGAGTTTAACGTGTGACGGTGCTGTCAGCGCAAACTAAAATCGTGCGTGAGGAGCGCGCGACCAGTTCCGTGGCTCAACGGTCAGTCTGGCAGAACCGAGCACGAGCGCTCTTCAGTCCCCACAGTGAAACGCAAACTGAAGTCTCAAGTCCCTCCTCTTTCACACCACTTCCACCTCCAATGTGTCTATTGCCCTTTTCAAGAAATGCGTGTCCAGTGTCGTTGTCAAATGTACAACAGTGGAGGAAGTGCGCATGGTTACGTTTCAAAACGTGCACGCGAGTCTGAACGAATAAACATTCGTTTACTCTTTTAATAGCCTCGCTAACACACAGAACGCATTATACACTTTCTTTTATAATGAATTGCATATAATTAAATATTTATTAACCTTTTTGTGTAGTTAGGCTAATTTAAATATATAATTAATAATGCTCATTTATTTAATTTCAAAAATTATAAAACAGTAATTTATTACATGAATTCCCTCTGAAAAAAATGCCCATGTTTTCATTTTACTGTAGTAAAAGTGTAGTGAAATCTGTTTTTTTTGTTTGTTTTTTTTGCTGATTGATCATGACTTAACCACAGTTTATATATACTGTATATATATTTTAAAATGGTTAACTCTGGTTATAGTATAGTAAACCCACAGTTAATTTGTGTTTACCAAGTTTATTTGTTTTAACCATGTTTGTTTAATTTTTTGGCAATACCATAGTAATAGGCTAACATCAAGAAAATGATGGGAAAACATTCACTAAATTACACTAATACATGTAAAATGAATGTAAAAAAGATAAACTAAATTTTTTACAGAGCAGGCATATTGATGTTGGTATTGAGGAACACAAGTACAATAAAGGAACTGATTTTTTTTTTCTTCAGAAACCGGAACTGAAAACATCAATAAGTAACACGCTCATATTATTTTTTTTCCATTTTTTTAATCTTTGTCATTGTTGCAGTTAAACATGGATTTGCTCTCAACTCCCTTGTTTCTCCTTATCTAACCTTTTTAATCCGCATGTCTCACAACCTGTCAGCTTCTCTAATCTATAAATAGTTTCAAAAAATGCACACACGTACATAACATCCTCACAAAGCTTAAAAGGCCAGGTCCAACAACTGTTTACTTAACCACACCGTGAAACAAAAGTTGTAGAGAGAATTTGGCTATAAAAGCTAAGTGAATATCAAAATGAACCCTGATGGAAAGACCAGCTTATGTTGTTTTGAAGGGTAACTGAATCCTTATGCTATTTCCAAGGTGTTTAACTAACACACACCCTCAAAAATAAGAGGGTTTTCACAGTGGTGTCTTAGTTTTTTGTTTTAGTGAAAAGTTGTTCAAATAACTATGTATTCATAATCAAAAACATTTCATACTCTAAATTATCTATCTATCTATCTATCTATCTATCTATCTATCTATCTGTCTGTCTGTCTGTCTGTCTGTCTGTCTGTCTGTCTGTCTGTCTGTCTGTCTGTCTGTCTATCTATCTATCTATCTATCTATCTATCTATCTATCTATCT
>CAIGQZ010000690.1:8034693-8046302 GCA_903798205.1 Danio tinwini | reverse complement strand
TATATATATATATATACTGTATACATTCCATTGGTGTTAAATGTACATCGTTGAGCCATCAATGGCAGTAAAATAACTAAATAAAAACTGAACCAGAAAAAAAGAGAGAGAATTTTACAAATCTACTTTCTCATAAGCACAATTCCAAAAAAAAAGAAAGAAAAAAAGTATATATAAATATATAAAAACCCACCAATACCTCATACAGTTTTGTCAACAAGATCATGTTGACTTGGCAAAGTGATCAAGAAAACACGAGAACGAGGTCTCACTATTATTTCCTTAAAGAGTGATAGAAATGGTTGAAAGAGACTTCATATAGCCAGCATTTCTTTCCATGCTGATCCTGAGCCTCACACATTCTAATGTTCCCTCTGTGCAGATGGTATTACTGTCCAGTCCAGTAATCAGCCAGACAGAACCATTTTTATGTACTCTGTCTTGCCTCATTGTAAGGCACTTACTAAATCAACAAAAAAAGAGAGGCTGTTGTGCTGATGCTGAGCATTCTCTCCTTACAGTAGCATTCAGCTCACCACACATATTGACAAGCACTATGAGAAAGTCTTCACCTATTCTGTATTGTAACACATTTTCTAGCACAAACTATGTAATTCTCTAGCTTTTTCATGTGTAGAGCCAAATTATATGCACCTCTCCATTGTTCCTGGGAATTCTCACTCCCACTCCTCCTGCAGAGTGGTACAGAAATTGAAAAAGATTTCTCTTCAAATAGTCAGTTTTTTCTTTTATGTATAGAACTGGTACAATGCCAGTTACTACCAGTGAAATGTGCAAATGCTGGTATTTCTCTTCATTATGGAAAAAAATAGGTCGTCTGCTTCCCTCTAGGTGTGCATAAAGGGTGAATGAACAGCCAGTACATTTAAATGTTAGTCATACATCTTTCATGATTGTGTGTGCACCTATTTCTGCTGACGTGAAGTGTATATTTAAAGTTTGCTCTTGAACCATCTTTATGCCACCACAAAGCAAGTATGAAATCTAAAGCCGAGTTCACACAATAAAAAAAAGCTAATTTTAATTATGTTAGCTCTTTAAAGCAGGATGATTTAGATTGGATGTCAATGTTTTTACAGTTTTAAAACTGTTTCATTGTTCAGCAGAATGTTTTTGTCAGCTGAAAAAGTATTCTAAAAAAAGGATTCTTCATTTTTCTGTGCCGCTATTTTCTCTCTCTCTCTCTCTCTCTCTCTCTCTAAACACACACACACACACACACACACACACACACACACACACACACACATTTTTTAGAACATCTGACTCATTATCATTGTTATACTTTCACATTTTATACATTTTATTACATTTATTACTAGTAATAAATACACTTTCGTGTATTTTGTTGTACTAGTTATCTAAAGACAGAAAAATTTACTTTACAAACTGTATTGTAAATAAATCATATGAACATTTTTTATACTTGTCAATAATATTACTGGAATTATTTTATGAACTGAATAAATATAAATTTACAGACATTTACACAAGTAAATAAAAAAACTCATTGATGGGCTAAAAATCTGTGGAAATCTGTGGATTTCTGTGTGCGCAGATTTCGTGTGGGCCTATATACAGTAAGATATGCTTGTGCATAATTTTTTTTAAGTTTGGTTCTGGTTACACATGCCTGTAAATATGTTTTAGTAAAGACATTTTAGCTGACTTTTTAAACTTTTTGTTTCAGACAATGTTAGATATTTCATAAAACATGCTAAATGCAATCTTGAGCAAATCCCCAAATTAAAAGTCTTTACTTGACATTTAATTATTTTTTGTTGTTGTGTTTAGTGTTGTACACTATGTTTAGTTTGTTTAGGGTATAATGTACTGTTTTAATAGCCATTTTAGTTATCAGCCTAAGCATGCAAGTAATTATCACCTTATTGTTATTTCCAGGAGTGCTAAGTAGTTAGCACTGTTGCCTCACAGCAAGAATGTCGCAGGTGAGTCCCGATGGAACCAAGAGGCTTTTCTTTGTGAAGTTTGCATGTTCTGGCTGTGTTTGCATTGGTTTTTTGGGGGTTCTCCAGTTTCCCCACATCCAAAGACTTACAGCATAAGTGAATTGAATAAAGTAAATTGGCTGTAGTGTGTGAATGGGGGAGTGAGTGGGTGTTTCTAAGCAATTAAGCTAAACAAATTAGTATACAAGTTGCAGTTGGAAGGGTATCTAATTGTAATTGGCAGTTCATTCTGCTGTGGTGACCCCTGATAAATCTAGAAAAAAGCTGTTATTGCCAGGATTTTATTTAATATTTAATATACTTTCTATTGCCCAACTATAATTCATACAATATTACAAGTACAATATTCTCTGCATTGCAGCTTAGGGTTCTTTACAAGTTAATACAAGGACACAATCAGGGGCAGACTGGAAAAGCATTTTCAACCGGGCCAAAGTAACTGTAACATTGTAAAAAAGTAAAACATTAAAGTAAAACAAAAAGTAACATTGCAATCAATTTGGCAATATAAGCACAGCACGTGCAAAGCTTAAGCATCATTTTTTAGCAGAAGAGACTTTCACCTCAACAGCTAAGGGTTCCCTTAGTAACAGGAGGGTTCCCCTTCGGGAGGGGAACTTCAATGCTATGTGAAAAAACTTCCACCATAGAAAAATGTATGGAAAACGCCATAATGATTAAACCTTACTTTCGCCCCCGATGAGAGGTTTGCCAGGCATAAGAGAGTGTGAGTGCACCTGTGTCACTAGAGGCGCAGTCTTCTAATGTGTTCCCTGGCCCTTACTTATACCGCTTCAACAGAAGATTTACAGATTAAGATATATTTTTTGGTAGTCGCAAATGATAGATAATTCTAGGAATTTAAATACGACAGTACGTTGGGAAAGTTTGCAGTCCCGATAGGGGGACGCTGCGGAGACCCCCTGCAACCCAAGTGGGGAGAACTGGTGGCAAAAGAGCATATGGACTAGCCCTGAGAAGGGGGAGTACACATATGAATATAAGATGTTAGCAGTGAGGGAAGTAACGGTTTCGCTTTTGAGAGGGGACAGCACTGTGGCTGAATAAGCATATGGGATCGCCAGTGGGGATTGCACATAGCGGGCACCTACACCCTGAATGCGGGCTGACCAGCTGGCATACCAACAACATAACGGGCCAGCGCCTGACTCCTCCGCTGTGTCAGATGCTGGGGGCCTCAGAGGAATATCTGCAGGGTTCACCAAGCGGGGAACTTTACTGACAGAGTAAATAAACGCAAGTATCTCCGTGTTAGAGAGAATGGCGCAGCAAGCATTTTACAACACCTAACCAAATGTCTCATTCACTGGGGTTTCTCAGCACACGTGAGGAAATCGGCTTCCCTCAAGATTAATACATCTCGCAATAGGTGTCGCCCAGCCCGCAGCTCTACAATGTCTGTTAGAGAGGCGCTGCCTGCTAACGCCCAAAAAGATGCACGGTTGGAGGAGCGCGCTCTGACTCCTGGGGGACACGGCTTGCCCTGGCTCAGATGAGTGAGGGAGATGGCATCCACTGTTCAATGGGTATGTTCCAACCTCTGTTTGGATACGGCACTTCCCTTCTGCCGATCACCGTAACAGATAAAGGGCTGAGTACGATCCGTATAATAGGCAAATGCGAAAGGACACAGCAATAAGGGGCTAGGTCTGCCTCCTACGTGGGGAGCGCTTGCAGGTTCACTACGTAGCTGAGGTGAAAGAACACTGTTGGAACCTAGGGCACCTAGGTGGGCTGAGCTGAGACATGAGGCAAGAGCGTATACCCCCCATATGGTTGATATACGCCACCACCATCGTGCTGTCCATCCTGACCAGCACGTGTTGTTGCTCCAGCTCTGGAAAAAACGGCGGAGAGCGAGGAACACTGCCAACAGCTCTAGGCCATTGATATGCCAATGCAATGGGTTCCTTTCCACAGGCCCGCAGCTGTATGCCCGCAACACACAGACCCCCAGCCCGTGCTGGAAGCATCTGTCGAAATGACAATATGACTGGACGCCTGTCCAAGAGGCACTCCGGCCTGTAGGAATGAGGGGTCAATCCAGGGGCTGAGGGCGCAGTGACACAGCGCAGTGACAGTGACCCTGTATGGCGGATGCCATATGCCCCAGGAGCCTCTGAAAAGATTTCAGTGGGACCACTATTTTGCTGTCAAACTCTCTCAGACAGTTCTGCATTAGCTGAACACGCTCTCCGGAGAGGCGCGCTGTCATGGTGACCGAATTCAGCTCTGACCCGAGAAAAGAGATCCTTTGCATGGGGACAAGTTTGCTCTTTTCTCGGTTGACCTGAAACCCCAATAGGTGGAGGTGCTGGAGCACCTTGTCCCTGTGCATAATTAATTACAATTTAGTGGGCTAAATCAGCCAGTCTTCGAGATAATGGAGTATGCGGATGCCCGCGAGCCGAAGGGGTGCTGGGGCACCCTCCGCGAGCTTGGTGAGACCCATGGAGAAAGAAAGAGCCTGAACAGTTGGACTTGTACTGCCAGGCTCGACCTTCAAACGCAGACCGCAGAAACTGATGGTGGCGTGGAAGAATGGAGACATGAAGTACGCATCCTTCAGGTCTATTGCTGCAGAACAATTCCAGACCAAACCGGAGGATGCACTTCTGCGTAAGCATTTTGAACAGCAGCTAGTAAAGAGTGCGGTTCAAAACACGCAGATCTAAGATTGGACGTAGCCCACCGCTCTTTTGGGTACAATGAAGTACAGGCTGTAAACCCGCTCTCCATCTCAGCTGGAGGGATCGGTGAGATTGCATCCTTCGCCAGGAGGACAGCAATCTTCTCTCGCAAGACAGGGGCGGGCACAGGGCTGACCCTGGTGATACACACCTGTGAACTTGGGAGGCTGTTTCACAAATTGAATCGGGTAGCCGAGTCTGATTGTGTGTTTAAGCCACCGCGAAGGGCTGGCCCGCGCTAACCAGGCAGGCAGGGCCCTCGCTAATGGCTGCATTGCTACAATTGCTGACGTACCAGCAGTGGGGCAGCGCAGAGTGGGAGTGCTGATCCAGGGAGCGCTGGGGTCCCACGGAAGAGATAGAGGTGAGAGGTTCACTCTCACCTTGCACCCAGACTCCGGAGGGGAGGGGCTAGATGTTTGAGAGAAAAGAGAACGTCCTCCCAGAGCTCGTGAGCCACTAGAGAAGTGCACCGATCCTTCGAGCTGGAAGGTTTTTCATCGCGTCCCAGACTGGCAGTATTCGGGCTGTCACATCCAAGTAAGGGAAAAATGTTCTCTCTTGAGGTTTGGTGGCGTTTTTTTTAAAGAGTCGTTGGATGAAAGGCCTGGTCCCCCACCGGGGAGAGAGCAAGTTCCCTCTTCTCCAGATGGCCCGTCTCAGGAGCGCTTCGTGGTCTGTTTAACCGGATTAATGGCACCCTGGGACGGGGAGCGCTGGTTGCCAGCGAGGTGCTCAGTGCTGCCGCTTGGCCGAAGGCACAGAAAACAGACACGCCTTGGACGGGAGATGAGGCTGACTCCAGCAAAAGGAGGCACCACGCGGGCACTCTCAATTTAGGGAATCCACTCATACTCTCTAGCTGCTCCACAATCAAAGGTGGTGAGGGCAGAGGCGCACGCAGATCAGGCAAAGAAAGGTGCCCTATAAGACTGCATGAGCCCACTGTGCACTTCTGGGGAGAAAGGGATGGGAGGCTTGAAAGTCTTGTCTTTTAATCCTCCACATACATCCATCTAGTCGGCCCAGCTGTGGGGCTGGGGGATAAACCATATCCAGGCCCACGGCCGAAGCAGCCTGGGAAAGCACGGTTATCATGTCTGTTTCTATATCCAACGCTGCATTCGCTACCCCTGAGTGGGGGAGCGGAGGGAGGAAATCCTTTATTAGACAATGACAGCCCGTCCTCCGATTGCAGCGGAGGCATCTGAGCCTCGGTGTCATCAAGTGAGAGGGCGGCCATCCGAGGACAGAGCACTTCTCTTACTCAAAGCTTGGATGGAGCGCGTGGAGGAGCGAGAGGTCCGCAAGCCTGAGGGTGGCAGATTTACTCCCAGAAAGCAAAGAACGCCAGGCAAGGGAGAACCCCAGCTCGACCGTCTGCCGCTGCATGTCACACACTCTGGACCAGGAGTCTCTCTTTCTGTAGTACAGCTGGAGGAACCCTCATAGACTCTCTCAGAAGCTTTGTGAAAGACTCTGAAGCGAAAAATGATGCTTAAGCTTTGCACACGCTGTGCTTATATTGCCAAATTAATTGCAACGAGCATCAGCTGAGCAAGCTGAAGGTGCCAATCATTGACATTTCATTGGCCCATTTACATACTCTTTCAGATGATTGGCTTTCTGAACGAAATCCCCCATAGTGGAAGTTTTTTTCCACATAGCATTGAAGTTCCTCTCCCGAAGGGGAACGACGATTTCTTCTTCTACCTGTTTTTTGGTGGTCGACAACCAGGGCCGGCGGGGCATTTTTATGCTTTTGAAGAGTAAAAACTTACCTACAGCACCTTTAATTATTAATAAGCGATCCCATAAGACATAAGAAAAAGTTCAGGACAATGGTCCTTACATGAGCTTATAGTTAACAACAACATCCTTAACAGAAAATGAATAATGACTGAGACATTACAAAGAGCTCGATCTTCACCAGCTTCCAGACACTACTTAGCACTTGACCCATATGTTTCATTGACTGCGAGTTAAAGATGCCGATATTGATGGCTCAGCCATGCCCTTCCTTGCAGTAGCTGGTGTCAGAGTGCACTGGTCTGGTTCAGCGCAATTTCTGTGATAGACGCAATCAGGGACCTGTGATTTGCTTGAGATGAGAGAAGTTAGTGACTCCCCAGAGAGAAAGAAAGAAAGGTCGGGAGAGTAAGCGAGGAGATGAGGCTGAGAAACACACTCCTCTGGCCCTTCTCCTCTCCTGTGCTATATTACCCGCACCAGGCTAGGATTTCAGAGAATGCGTCTGGCAAAGCAGCAAATATTCCTGCTAAACCATAAGGGTTTGCTGTACCCAAAGGAATTAAGTCTAATTCGGAAGTTACGCTCCGCAATATTATTGGCTTTAAGTTCTGCTCGCTTCACATATATAAGGGACAAATAAGGATAAATGTGGAGTTCTTCCGCTTGAACTTGTTTAGATGACTACAATTTTTTCCATCTCACTGTACTTTATGAGCTCTTTGCTTACACTGCACACCAAACACAAATTGAAAACCAAAGTAGATAATGCGTTTGTGTACTTGCCCAGACCTTTAAGTGACCCAGTGGTTCTTTCTTAATGATATTTAATGTCTTACCCAGACAAATGCATTTAGACCAGTGGATATTGGCTTTTATCTTATCTGTCAGAAATGTACTGAATGGAACACTTTCTGGTACTTTGTATTGCAACACCGGTTCGAAAAACATTACAGGACATTTTGTAAAATGCAATAAAATTCTAAGAACATGTTTTTTTTTTTCTGAACTCAGGAATTTACAAAACAGATAGCATGCAATGAAACAATAAACTTTCTAATCTGAGTAGAAGATCTGCAAGATTCCTGCCTTATCACCCATCCCTTCACCCCCTCTACCAGATCTTAGACCACTGATAGAATGTTAGCCTACATGGAGTATAAACTGCAAAAATCAGTCCAAGGCACTCGAAAAATGTGAAAAAAAATATTAAAAAGCCTTTATTCACATCCTTAAAAACTGCGCGTACACATTTCAGCAAAGAACTGCCTTCATCAGGGTTACCCTGTTATCACTGTTACCCTGATGAAGGCAGTTCTTTGCTAAAACGCGTAGGCGCAGTTTTTAAGAATGTGAATAAAAGCTTTTTAATATTTTTTGCACATTGGACTGATTTTTGCTCTTTATTCTGATGAATCCCGTAACCAAAGAGCACCAGCATTCTCCAGGATAACTTATTTTGTGTAAAACAGAAGAAAGAAACACATAAAGGTTTAAAACTCCACAAGAGAGGTAAAAAGATGAGGTGAACTGTGCCTTTAATTGTCTCAGTCTTACTGGTAAAATGATCTCAATTTCAGAGTAGTCAACATAATTCTGTTCTGTTGATCTAAGTTTTGGCCCTGCTAAGATCTTTACCAGATGCTATTCTTTTACTCGAGGGTACAGTACAAATGATCATCGCGTCAGAGATTTCTGTAGCCAGAATGCCCCAGTGCAGTTAGTGATTCTCTAATGTTCAGCTATGCATTTTTTTATTCTTAGATTCATTTTTTAGAAACCTGTGCATTTATTATTTCTGAATTTGCTTCTTATTGTTTGATTATATATTTGGCATGATGCAGATTTACCGGACAAAAAAAATGAATAGTTTACCTAATTGAAATTCTATCATTATTTACTCACCCTTTACATGTTCCAAAACGTTTTTTTCTCTTTTTTTCTGTTAAATGCAAAATAACATATTTTGAAGAAAGCTGGAAACCATTAACTTTCATATTATTTGTTTTCCCTACTGTGGATGTCAATGATTACAGGTTATTTTGAACAACTTTAAAGGTGATTTTTCTCATGTTATTAATTTTTTGAGCCCTCAGATTCATGATTTTCAAATGGTAGTATCCCTGTCAAATATTGTTCTATTCTAACAAACTATAAATCAAAGGTAATAATTAAAAATAAATGTATTCAGCTTTCAGGGAGTGTATACATCTCAATATCAAAAAATGACAGTGGTTTTGTGGCCCATGGTCACACATGGTAGTTGGCATAAAAACTAAATTCTAGATTTATTTGTTTAGATTTGACAGTTTGTTTAAATTTTGACACAAAAGGATGATCCACAATCCAGCTTTGCTTGAAAACACAGAGATGTTCATTTGTAAGCAAACATGAAACCATTGTGTATTTTCAATTGATCTGCTTATAGTGGACAGTTTCAAAGACATTTAATATGTATATTTTATAACATTTTCACATTATTTTGCTCCTGTCCCACCTTTTTTTTCTTTGACACTAATAATAAATGAAAGAGAATGAACAAATTCCAGATTCTCTATTTTACTGCATTTACAAAAATACCCTAAATTTTTGAGAATTGAGGTTGTATTTTATGGAGAAATGTGGTTGTGTTTTATACCACTCCAAATTAGAAAAATCAGGACAGTATGGAAAAAACAAATAAAAAAGTAGTGATTTCTTTATTTTTATTTTGACTTGTATTTCATTGCAGTCAGCAAACATTATTTAATGTTTGATGTGCATTATAGATGTTTCAGGTATAATTTTATCCCATTCTTCCTGCAAAGTCTTAAGGTGGTATGAGGTCTTTGTCGCATTTTGTGCTTCAAAATGAGCCACACATTCTCACATACATCCCAAAGACGTTGATGGCACTTCTGGACACTGTTCTAAAAAATATAGTTTAAAGCAAATTTTTTATTTTTCATTGACTCAAGTAAACAAATTTAGATGTGAAACCATTTAGCTGCGATCACACATTAGAATTTGAGCTTGCAAAATTGTGTAGTACAGCACTGCGAAAAGGGGCGGATTAAACAAGATGATTAGATATTTTTAAAAAAGCGAGCGATTGGTCCATGTTTTAAATTCCTGTCCAGACAGGTCATGTTTTGATCTTCGATTGGTCTCAAGCAATCAAGTGATGCGATTTTGCAGATCAGAGTTCACCAACTTACCTACAGTAAACTGCGAAAACTTGTCGCACAAACTTGCGTTTCCGGTCTGACACATTTGTGAGCGTATGAATAAAAGTCTATGGGGAGAAAAGTGCAGTGTGACCGCAGCTTCACCCTAATCTTTTTTTTTTTTTTTTTTTTACAATAATTGGATGAATAAACATTTTATGGGAATTGTATCATGTTTATCTTGTTTAGGACAAAAAGAGAAATTAAATTAAATGACTTTCATTGGGTCAAGTTATAAAATTTATATGTGAACCATTACCCAAATTTTTTTTTTATGGATAAATGAAAGCTTTTTTCAGTGCATGTGATGATATTACTTATATGAATTACAATTCTTGATGTAGTGCCACTTGAGTAGTTGGAGATCATGGTTGTTCAGCTTAGGCCCTGGTCCTTTACCCACTGAAATTCCTCCAAATTCCTTTAATCTTTTTATTATGTTATGCACTGTTGAAAGTAAAATATATAAATGTCTTCCTATCTTTCTTTGAAGAACATTGTCTTTAAACATTTTAATAATTTTCTTACATATTCGTTGCCTAGTGATCCTTGACCCATCTTTGCTTTTAAAGAACTAGATCTTTTTTTTACTTATTTATTTTTTTTAATGCTGCTTTTATACCAAATCATAATTACAATCACCTGTTGCCATCGCCTGTTTCAAATCTTATCATTATTTAACCAATCCCTTAGTACTAGCCCTAAATTGTTCCTGCCCTACATTTTTTTGAATGTGTTGCAGCTCTGAATGACAGTAAAGGATCTATATTAAAAAATAAAATTAAATTGACCGGACAAAACATGAAATATTTTGTGTTCATATTGTCTGCAATGAAATACAAGTCAAAGTAAATTAGGAAATCACTACTTTTTTATTTGCGTTTGCCATACTGTGCTAACTTTGTCTAAATTGGAGTTGTATTTTGATACTGCAAGTTTACATGAGGATATGTTTACAAAACGTATTAGCAGTTTTTAAATCGGGGCACAGTTTCTTTATACAGAAGTAAATGATATGCATGAGATTTGAATTCCCACAGTGCATCTTATAAGGAGACATCATGAAAAATAAATCTACAGCATACTGTATACAAGCGCATTCAGACATGGAAGATGAATGTTGGTTGTGTTGGGCAGCCTAGATGGCTTTGATCATCTAGTTTTTTTCCTAAAGTTCACAGCTGTGTCTGCATCTCTGGTCTTTCAAAGTAAGCTGATCAACATCAAACAAATGGCAAAAGAAAAAGAAAAAAATCACCCTCTCTAACAAACAGCATTGGCTTCTTAGCATCCACCCACATATGGCAGTTTTGCTTTCTTTGTGTGTCCGTCTGATCCAAATTGATGTCATTGCACATGTGGTGTGTGTTTGCTACAAAGCTAGATGCCAAATAGGTCTTTTATTAAATTGATGGGGGGATATAAACACAGCTTTTGATGAACTAAAATTACTGTACTTGTCACTCACTCAAAATACAGAGGGGAGTCTGGAAGACCACTGTAATGAGTTATACTGTATTATTTTTGTTCTTTGCTGTTGTCAAGCATGGTCCTGGCAGGAAAGAGTCAAGGTCTAATTAAAGTTTGAAATGCAAAATGATTTAATCAAATACAGCAAGAAGGGCTGAAGTGAAACTGGTGGAGTGTCCTTTCTTGCTTTTGTAACAAAGAGAACAAATTATTAGATGCATAATGTGGGAATAGAGGTTGTATCCTGGCATTTGTAATCCCTACATAATCATGTGTGTCTAAATGTTTCTTCAAACACTTCATACAGCATGCTAGATTAATCACGGATCATTTATTTCACATAACATCACTATATCCAAAATGTCAAACAAACACCTTGCCATGTTAAACACATTTTAAAGTGTCTTAAGGTTTCAAATAAAAATAAATAAATAAATAAATAAATAAATAAATAAATAAATAAATAAATAAATAAATAAATA
>CAIGQZ010000690.1:7993955-8031190 GCA_903798205.1 Danio tinwini | reverse complement strand
TAATAATAATAATAATAATAATAATAATAATAATAATAATAATAATAACAATAATAATAATAATAATAATAATAAAAGAAAAAAGTTTGATTAAATACTCAAATCTCTTACATATTAACATAGTGTAAATTTGGGAGATTGCTTTGGTCTTTTTCTCATTTGACTTAGAGGTTTAATAAAAAAAAGAAAGAAAAGAAAATCTGTCATTACTTTACTCTTGTGTCATTCTTATGAGAATTTCATTATCAAATTCATATTTCACTCTCACCCTTGAAAGTGTTCTCCTAAAATTTACAAAATGTAATATATTAAACAAAAATGTGGCTTAATTCAACTCTACTACACTGTCAGAAAAAAAGGTACACAGTGGTACAAATAATGTTCCTTAAGGAACAGTTTTGTACCTTTGTAAAAGTTATACCTTAAATGGTACAGAAAAGACCTCTAATGATACTGTTCTGTACCTTACAATTGAAATGAAGGTACACAATTGTTCTCATAAAAAAGGTACAAAAGTGTTGAACTCCTTTATTACAATATCTATGAAAATAAATATTACTGGAAAGGCAAAGTGATTTTATAAATAATTTCCCTATTAAAATATGAATCATCATTTTAAAAGCATATGTTTAAAGAAACTTATAAACATAACTATTAATTTCTATAAAACAAATCAACTGGTAAAACAAAACTATAGGTAATTGTAAACTAAACATATAAGGCATTTTTAAAAAACATTTAGTAAGCATTTTCTGATAAACACATTTTCATTATTGATATCTGCAACTTTTGACGTTCGTTTACCACTGCGCACATGAGCTGGCAAAAGTCCTGCATATGCAAAGTGTTCAAGCAGACATTTTAGTATTGTAAAACTAATCAAACACTTTGATGAAGGTACAATCTTTCATCTGCAGGTTTTAAAAAAACTAAGATATATGTTGATTTCCCATGGTACAAATCATGTCCTTAAAGCTACAAACTGCAATGGTACAAATTTGTTTCTTTGTCTTAAAGAGCCCCTATTACACATTGAAAAGGGTCATATTTCGGTTTTATGGGTCTCCAACAACATACTGATATGTATGCAAGGTCAAAAAACATGTTCATGGTCTTACAATATGCATTTATTTTTATCTAATTATCCCAGCGACTCCCATATGAATCGTTCAGCGATTCATTTGTTTCCAAACCCCTGCTTAGCGCGAAGCTAATCTGCGCTGATTAGACTGATGACAGCCTGTTGCGATTGGTCGACAGCATTCAGTGCGAGACAGTAAAATGCCCAGCATGGTTTATCAAGCCCCTGGGTCGCCAACATTGGTATAGGATCCGATCGCAGTGGATGCCCAAAACACGCTTCAAAGTAAACCTACTAACACCACAGTAAACAGTACCCGGTTCTCAACAGTGTTATTCAGACACCTTAGCGCCGAAAGCAGTGCAGTTAAACACAAGCTTATTGCTTATGTTAAGTATGACACACATTCAGTTTTAATCCACACAGCAGCAAAAGCTGAACTATTCTGAACCTTGACCGCTGCACGTGTTCAGGATCAGCTAACGGTGGCTTAGCAACGACAAACGGCAGTGGAACGAGCTCACGAAAGCATTTAAATCTGTAAACAAAGCACGCGTCGCATTTACAATGTTGCATTAGACATGATATGAGAATATAAAGAGTTAACCTGATACAGTACATGCGGTTACTAGTAACAAAACATGTAGATCATTTCTATTTGCAATCATTGCTGTGGCACCTCGTCCGTGAACTGCTATATGTTCTAAGTGCTTACCTGTATTCTGCTTTTCTAAACTATCACATCCCCAGCCGGGAGGTTGTAGCATCCTCTGTCCTCTGACAAGCTATCTCCGCGGGCTCCCGCTCTCCATTCGCAAGCCTTTTCCAGCGTTTAGCAGCCAGCCGGTGTACCTAATAATTTGTCCTTATTTTGCCTGCACCCCTGGTGTCGTCTGTCCATTACAAGATGAACGACTCCTTTCCCTCACACTTACAATAATATCCAGGTAAACACAGCGTCTTCATGAGCGTCTTGCTGCTGTGTTAGTGGGCGGGGCTGCAGGTTTGAATTTTGCCGGGTCTGCGCGCAACCATTATGTTTCGCGACGACGTCACGCCGAAACAGCTGAAGATTCGTTATGAAGACGATTCATTTAAACCACTATGAGTCGACTCTTTTATAGATGAATCAATAGTATTAAAAACTGTCTACTTTCAGATTTAAGCTTTAGCTGGATATTTCACTTCACTAAGAGCTGTGTTACACACTACATGGAAGATCATTTTTAAAAACCCATAATAGGGGCTCTTTAAGGTACAATTCTGTTCCATAAAAGGTACTGCCCCCGTGACAAGGATTTGTACTTCTTTGGTACACCATTGTACCATTTTTTTTCTGACAGTGTAAAGACACACAATCATTTTATATGATGAACAGATTTAATATAGACTTTTAATAAACAGTGATCAGCAAACAGAATTGTCACATGGAACAAACTATTAATTGAAGCAAAAGTCTCCTAGGAATCTTAAAAACAACCAAGATATTACATATTATGAGTTACACTCTGTGAAAATTAGTTATTCGAAACAATGGCAATCAATCACTTGCATAAACTTTAATCTCGTTTTTAACTTCCTTTTGATGCCAGTTCTGAAAAAATGTATGTAAATCTTACATAAATGTAATCTTAAAAACCTGTTGAAGAATAATATGCCACAATCATTCAACACAATTGACAAAAATACCAACACAGTTAATATGAAAGGTGAGTGACATACTGGATTACTCAATCACTGCAGCTGCAAGGCCTGTACAGTATGCTGTGCATTATGAAGTCTTTGACAAATAGATACTGTCACAAATTTTCTGAAGTCTGAGCCAAACCATTTCAAGGTTCTCTTATAACACACAGTGTTTCTTTTTATACACATCCACAATGTTACCTGCAATTACTGCACGCAGGTCAGTGTATTCAATGCAAAATTGAACAATACCAGAATAAATGTGCAAGTAACGTCCACTTAGTGCACTAGAGTCATCTGGAACACAACGTGCAAACTTTATGCTTAAAGAAAGCAGTTGCCTAGATGTAAGTCATTTCATTGGCATATTCTGTTGGTGGGGAACAATGAAGATAATTTACTCAATGATCTAACTGTGCAAGAATGACTAGGATCTGTAAAAATACCTTTGCTTTATGAGAGCTGTTAGCTGCATACTGAGTTTGCAGAATTGTTCACAAAATTATAGTCACCCCATGAGCATATTCAAAGACAAGCAAATATACTTTATTTAATTTTCCTTCATTTTATCAGTGCTTTATACTGTACTATAGATGTTTTTAAAATCAAATTTTACCTTGGATATCATATGATAAACGACAAACCTGCAGAATTTTGCAAAAATATTAGAAAAAAATTGCATGCACACGTGTATTTAGATAACCAAAAAACTATAAAACTAGTAAAATAACACAGGCTAAACAGGAAAAAGGTCAATTTCTGCATAGTATCAGTGAATATTGTCTCAATAATTTATTTATGCAATTTGAATATTTCTACAGTCCTATGTCCTATAGTGACCAATACAGTGACAGAGCATCTGGTAATTGCAGATATTTAAAGAGCCTCTATTACACATTAAAAAGGGTCATATTTCGGTTGTATGGGTCTCCAACAACAGGCTGATATGTATGCAAGGTCAAAAAACACTTTCATGGTCTTATAATATGAATTTATTTTTACCTAATTATCCCAGCAACTCCCATATGAATCATATGAACCAGCATACTGCTCTATTCTTAACTATGATACACATTTAGTATTAATCCACACAGCAGCAAAAGCTAAACCTTGACTATTCTGAACCTTGACTGCTGCACGTGTGTAAGATCAGCTAACGGTGGCCATCTCATTGCGCCGCTCACCCTGAGCCTTTGTAAGCCTTTCCAGTGCTGCGCACTAGCCCGAAGCCTTATGCCTAATAAACTAAATTATTTTGCCTACACCCCTAGTGTATTGTCTGTCCATTACAAAATGGAGGAACAAACTAATCCATGAGCTGTGTTCCTGTCCAGCTCTGTCAAAGTCTCATACATCAGTAGTCTTTTCTAAACCTTCCTTTAACAAAAGGCTGACGAATAGCCCATTGTAAGTGTGCAAATTTCTGAAGCACTCCTTTCCCTCACACTTCCAATATTATCCAGGTAAGCACAGCGTCTTCATGACTCATGACTATAAGTTTTTACCAATTTAAGTGGATTGAACATAAAACAATTAAGTTGTTCCCAAAACAATTCAAGAATTGTGTTGTTTTAGCTCAATTTAAACATTTAGTTTGACAGCAAACATATTTTTTTTTGAGTGCACTGAAACACATGAATCATAATGCCTGGGTTGTATTCTCTATTACAACACAAATCAAATAAGTCAACCTAGGGCAAATGACAGATGAATATGTGCAAAAATATAAGACAAATAGTCACTTTTAGACATAAACGTCTCTATTTATGTCATTATCCTTATTAAGCATGATTATATAATTGCAATTTACATTATATGCAGCCACCTGTTGTCCATGGCCCTCTATTTGGGAATCACTGTCATAAAACAAACATGCCAGAAATATTCCTAATTCATTTTATGTTGACTGAATAATTCAAAATCTGTGTGGGCCACACACTTTTCTTAGAGAGCAAACCTCTCATCATCCTTTGTCAGATGAGTCAGGGTTATGGGTCACACAGACGCTCATAGAGATTGCAGATTTTAAATTGGTTTTTCACTTCACAAAAAAACAACAAAAAAAAAGATTACATTGCAGAAGCTGTAAGGGATATCACAATAGAACCTTGACAGGGAATACTGTTAGAAATGCTCAACGAATATTTATCAATGAAATTATCCGCCAGACAATGTGTTTTGTTCGGCTGAATTAATTGGGTGTCATTTATGAAGCGCTGACAAACAGCTGTGCTGATATAAGAACTACATAGTTTGCCAAAAGACATTTAAAGAGATGTGAAAAATTCATATGCGAGAGCTGCTTTCAGACAACACAAGGCTGGATTTAGTCCACAGAGAGTCTGTGAAACTTGATAGGAGTTATACACTGATAAGAGCTTGTAACTTATGTGAATACATACTGTAATCTGGAATGACTGAACACTAAAGCTTAAAATTACTTTTCTTTTTGGCATATTTGCTGTTTCTGTTCAAAATTTATGAGCAATAAAAACAACCCAAAAACATATTAATCCTTTTACAGGTGTGTTTGTCACCATGTGTTGTTTTGCCATCAGGGTGCCTTTAATATGTGTAACCTTCAGTGTACCTACTATATAATATGCATGTGTTAGTATAAGTTTAAAAAAAATGAAAGATTTACAGAAACAAGAAAGTAACAAGCACTATTTATTTGTATTTATTGTAAACGGTAAACCATATGGTAACAACACAGAACAGAACCATATATATTTTTACAGTAATCATGAAGAAAATGTTGTTTGCTCATTATAATCCAAAGTGTTACCATTTATGTATTATTATTTTTCTATCTGCAAATTTCTTTTAACCCAAACGCTGGGTTAAATATGGACAAACCTAATAGTTGGGTGGAAAATTTATATTTAAATTTAATTTAAATAATTGACCCAACAATAGGTTTGTCTGTTGCTGACAAAAAACATTGGATTAAATTTCAAATGCACAGGGTTTGAAAGTACCATATTTTAAATAGAGTGTTTGAATCTAAGTGCACTACATGCTCACTACTGTATATTCATCCTTGTCTCTGTAACAGAGAAAATTACTTTGTACTTGTTAAAAAAATTAATTGTGGATATATCATTTCACACAAAATCATGTAAATCTAAACATCTGTCGGTTTGGCTGTTTATTGGTTTGTTGATTTTCTAGCTCTGCTTCTTCTGTAAAAAAATGCCCAAGTTATCCTGAGTTTGAGTTTGCAGACCATTCCCATACAGTCCTATCATAAAAATGGCCCAATTCACTGTACACCTTATGGACAGTAATGCAAAATGCATGTGTGACCTATTTAAAAAATTGGGCTGTACTGATGGTACAATTAGTTTCACATGCACTGTATAATAGCTCAGTGAATAAAGATTTAAAAAAGTGTTATTTGGCTTACAGTAATCAGTTTGACACAGCATCACATTAAGAACCACCATACATGACAGAATTCATATTGATTAAATAGCTTGTGCTTGTAGCGTGTGAATAATTATATCCGCAAACAGAGCAAAACCAGTGTTTTGAATGAAGGCAAAAGCATGGCAATAAGTGCATAAATTCCCATTCTAAACATTAATTTACACTTTTGAAAGGCATACTTGATTTCTGCACTGACATGTTTGATGGTGAAGTTTAACAAAGTGACTTTCATTATAATTTTCAACAACAACAGTTGTAGAAGCAGAGAGAACAAAAAGATTCAGCAGTTTGATTGTCATACTTTAACACTGACAATTTGTGTTTGTGAATGTTTTTGGGCATTACAACGTGGCATGCTGTGGCATGCTGTGTATTTCTAAGTATTATAAAAAACACTTGAACATATTACAGGTCAGAATATATATATATATATATATATATATATATATATATATATATATTCACTATTAATAATATGGGATAATTTATCGTTTCTATTTGCAACAGACAAATAAATAAACAGATTAGAAGCTGCTTCATTTGAAACTGAAACATAACAATGGATGGTTAAGAAAACTATGAATTCTGTGGTTCATAATCATCCAGACAATAAAACATCTAAGCAAACATTCACTACTGCCATTGTTTAGAATATTTCAATAACCTTTCCCTCAGTAAAAAAAAATCATCAAAAGTTTATCTACAGTATAATGCCTAAAATTTTGTTTTTTTTGTTTTTTCTTCTACAGAGTTCCACTAAATCAACCGAAATTACAGTTTTTCTCAGTCACTTTGGTGCATTTCTCACAACACTATTTACATTTGCACAACAGTTAATGCATTTCTTAAAACAATTAGTCACTTGTGCCTTCTAGCAAATTGCAAATGCTTTTGGACATGCATCAATTGCTTTCATACATCTCTCTGCTGTTTGTAACATTATCATTTGCTTATGTCATGTCAGTCAAAATGAACTAAACTTGTGGATGCTGAATAGTCATTCCAAATAAAACTAATAGTCCTCATTTCCTTACTTGAGTTATTACATACACAAATGTTGAACTAGTTGTCAAAATCTGTCAAGCTAATTTTATTTGAAAACTTTAAATCTTTTTTTTCTAAAAAAAAAAAATGTCTTCTAAATTGAACAATTTCATGAATGATTTACAGACTTGTGTATGTTGTAGGTTCAGTTTCAATATGTACTGCAATATTGTTTACAGTTGTGCACAGCTCTACCCAAAGGGAGTTTGTTTGTTGTAAATAAAGGTTTTTATTCTTTTGCACAATGCTGTGAATACATTTGAATTGTAAAGAGCATCTGCAGTAAACATGTGAAACATACATATTCAGTGTCTTGTACTCAAATACCTCACTAAATGAGTGTTGTCTAACTTTACAATAGTTTTCAAATGGCTATGCAAATAGTATATAGTGCTGTCTTGAGCATTTTCAGGACGTGTCACCAAAATCTGACTTTTTTGCATTGGAAAAAATGTACAGAGTAAACTGTTTTGATGAAAACATAACAAAGCCATTTGACTATAATGTTCAAAAACAATGGTGGCAGGACTTTGTATTTTGATGACACTGACACTTTTGAATTGAAATGAATACTTGCTTTTGAGGAATGAGCTCTCTATTTTGAGGAAGTGACACGCTTTTGCAGGTTATCCACTAGGTTTTGGAGTTTGCACTAATTGTTTTAAGAAATGCATTAACTGTTGTGCAAATGTAAATAGTGTTTTGAGAAATGCACCAAAGCAACTGAGAAAAACTGTAAAATATGAGGAACAAAACCATCATGTTGTGACAGGTGGTTCTTTATTTTAAGAGCCCTTTAAAATAAATCCTCACTAGGAAAGCATCTCCTGCAATATTATAAACTTTATACGCGGCTCACAAAACCATTTAACTCCTTATATCATACTGTACATGGCAACTTCTGAATGTCTGCTGTTAATGGAGAAACAGATGGTGTGGTTACAGCATCTACCAGTGCGCATCACAGCTGACCAGACAGACCACAATCCCCTGAGCTTTGTGACAAATGGACGTTTGAATAGTTTGCTTAAACAGCCTCTTACGTTCAAAAACACACATTTGTCATTTAAGAGATGCTAGTTGAGATACACTAGCCTAATCCACTTTCTACTGGCACCAGTTCATGTCACGCAGTGTTTGCGTCCTTATTATACGCCTTTGTCAAATTCATTAAACCAAATGAGTCGCCGGGCTCTTCAATATCAATGACTGATCAAACACACGTGGGCTTGGCGGGTTTTCAAGCTAATTTGCATATGCATCAAATGAAAGAAAGCAAAATGTGTGCAATTTAAATAATCTTCATTTTTATTGGTCTCATGTCAAGCTAAAGAACACCTGCTCCAGATCCAGCTGAAACAACATCAAGACTCTTCACAGGTGAAGCCCTTTGACGCTCGCTGGAGAAAGACCGAATTATCGTCTGAACTCCAAGCCCTCATTTTCCCATTTCATTGGAAAATTAACGTTTAATGCTAGATTAGGGACATGAGGCTTTCACAACTCTTGAAATTGAGCAAACATTGGGAAGACTTGAAAGCTAAACACACTGGCAGACATATTATCTCAGTGAACCGGCTGCCACTACTGACTCCAGTTACTCATTTGTATTCTGTTCGAAAGTTTCCCTGGAACCAAACCCTCAGGTGACACGGGTCAGGGTGGAAAAACCTGACATGGAGAAACTCTGGTCAACCTTCACACACCACTTGTTAACATATGACTCTGTCAAATATCTTCTTTAAGGGACAGCTCACCCAAAATTTTCATTTAGCTATGTATGTTTAAGTGATTCTTTCTCTGTTGACCAGAAAACAGATATTCTGAAGATTGTTTATAAAATACTTTGAAAGTCAATGGCTGTGTTTTCTGATGAAAGAAAAGTTGCAGTTAATTTCGCCACCCCCAGGCTCTCCAAGATTTTTTAAATTGTTTTGATTCATGAAATACAGCCAATTACAAGCATTGCCAAAAGCATACAGGCAACATTTTTATTTGTATCGTATTGTATTGTACAAATTACATGCGTTTAAAAGTAACTTTTTAATTTAAATTACTCAAGTTTAATAAGTCAAAATTGCTCTTTTCCTTTTGCATATTACTACCCTTTTGCATATTATTTTTATTTAATTATTTTAAAAGAACCTGTTTTCTATCATAAAATATGGTATAGAGAATACAAAATTATTGGCCCTCTTGTGAAATTTAATATATATATTTTTAATATTTCATAATTAATGTTTAACGCAATGTCTTCTGAAGTCTTGTTATGGTCTTAGTCTTCTGGACTAAGCCTTATTTCTTATAGTTTGGCTGGAAAAAATACAAATAAAAAATAAAATAAACAAACAACTACGGTCAATACTTGGCCCTTTCCGCCCCAATTAGCTACAGAACTAACAAACCAATGATTAATGACATGCCTAATTAACTTAAATTGATTAGTTAACTTAACTAATCTAGTAAAATTACACGTTAAGCTAAATACTATTTTTCTAACAAAAAGTATGTACTGTCATTATGGCAAAGAAAAACATGTCTTAAATATTATTACAACCAGTATTTTTTAAATGTGTTGAAAAAAAGCTTTCTTCATTAAACATCACTTGGGAATAAAAAATTATCGAATATGAATAAATTGATCTTGAACATCTTGTTTATACAGTATACTGCACTGTACATATAGTGTATAATAAGTGTATGTGTATATATAAAGGTTAAATAAATATACACATCACCCTTATAAACCTTATTGCTTGTCTCCTTTTTGTGCATCATATTTCCAACTTCTGCAACAGCTGTGTAGGAGTTCTCAGCTGTCCTTAGTGTTAAAAGACGACCATAGGCATACAGTCAGTGAAAAGGGTCAAATATGCAGAAGATGTTAAATATTACAAAACAGTTTGAAAAGTAGTGGGCAGTTTTACTCACAGCCAAAAGGACTCGGAAGCGGACATTTTGAACAGATGGTTTTTATAAAATCATTTATAATGCCCCTTTGGACTGGACTTTTTTTGTTGCTGTCAAAGTAGGACAAGCACCAGTTTACCTACATAAAATTGCCAATTAAACTTTTAATTACTCTTTAAATTCTTTAAGTGTGGGGCAGCAAAATGGCTCAGTGGTTAGCACAGTCACCTCACAGCCAGAAAGTCACGTTCCAATGGTTCAAGCCCCGGCTGGGCCAGTTGGCATTTCTGTGTGAAGTTTGCATGTTCTCCCCGTGTTGCCGTGGCTTTCCTCCGGGTGCTCCGGTTTCCCCCACAGTCCAAAGACATGCACTATAAATGAACTGGGTAAGCAAACTTGGCCATAGTGTATGAGTGATGTGTAAATGCAAGAGTGTATGGGTGTTTCCCAGTACTGGGTTGCTGCCAGAAGGGCATCAACTGCTTAAAACATATACTGGAATAGTTGCTGGTTCATTCAGCTGTAGCGACTCCTGATAAGAGACTAAGCCAAAGAAAAATGAATGATATAAGTGCTATTAAAACAGTTTGATAATCTAAAATACTTTGTAATTGTAACTGCAACTTGATTACCACCCATTAGGGGAGAACGGGGCACAAAGTAACACTTTTTGGTTTTGGTCAAATAATGAACAAAGTAATTGGGTTAGACAAACCATATTTTTTTTAACCAACAATACACAAGCCTCTCCTACAAATAAGCACTGGAATTATGATCACCAGACCTGTGGTTTCTGTACAGTATTGCCAAAAGTGCCATGAGTATAAATGCTACTATTTACCCCATCTGCAGGGCAAGTTGTAACAGACAGGGGGTTAGTTGTAACACATGCTTATAAAGGTAGATTTCAGACAATTAATTTAAATTCAGTTTACTTTAAATAGTAGCGATATTTCCTCAGTAATTGACTCATTTCTTTTTTATTCTACATAGCACAGTATGTTTATTTATTTTTGTGTTTATTTGATAAACACATTTGAATCTATTTGCATTATTATCCATTTATCCATTATTATACACTGCATTTATTTGCATTATTAGCAATAAAATATTTTTTTCTATTATAACAATATTTTCAATTACAAAACATTTTTATTTAAAAAGTTATCGACATTACACTCAAAATTGTAAAAAATTATTTTGTTAGTTTAATTGGTGTCCAACAGTGTGTGGCTTAATTGTAACACCCTGTTACAACTAACCCCGCTGTGTCATGTTTTCCTCAAAGCTGGCTAGCAGTCACTGTGTGTTTTATACATCTTTCAAAATGGTTTCATCTTTTAGCCTAGAAGACGGTGATCACAACAATATAAGATTTTACGTTCATACTTTCACAGAATAAAAAAAAAAATGACTATAATAAAAAATACTTTTATGCTGCAAAAATGGTTTCTTCTGTGTTTCTCATCCGAATTTCGCAGAAATTTTCAATAATTGGCAGGAAGACATCTGCTGTGGTGAAAACCTCGGAGGCATGCCATGGTTAACCCTGAGCAAATACCTTAAAACTCTGTGTTACATTTAACCCTGCATTACTTTGTGCCCCGCACTCCCCTATGTAACTGTAATGATAAACATCTATATTTTGTTACATGTATTCCATTACTCCCCAACTTTGATCCTCAAAAGACAAATTTCTAAAAGTTATAGTTTACCCATAAATTATAATTTTATCATTATTCGTTCCCTCTTTACTTGTTCAAAACCTATTTGAGTTTTTTTCCTGTTGAACACATAAGAAGAAAATGGGGAAAACCCAGACCATTTAGTTCCATAGTATTTTCCCCTACTAAGTCAATAAATATCAGCAACCAGCATTCCTTAAAATATTTTCTTTTATGTTCGAAAGAAGAAAGAAACTCATAAATGTTTTTAACCACATGAGGGAGAGTAAATGATTAGGTATTTTTTAATTTTGGGTGCCTTTTTTTTTTCTTAAAGTAAAACGTGTTGGCTGATTACATGCATTATATTAGTCACCAAGAGCTATAACTCTGCATTTTCTAAGCATAATAATTCTGCATAATATCTCAGCATCATGAGGAAATAGGAGGAATTAATTAGGCATTAATTTTTCTTACCCCACTGGCTTGATATAATCTCTGAAAGCAAGTATTATCTTATGCAATTTAGCTTTTCACGAAAAAGCTTCTTGTTTGGAATGTTTACATGTTTTCACTGGACAAAAGTTTATTTATGCAGGGCGATTACACAATACAAAATGGTCCATTGTACTAATGCTGAGAACAGAACATTAAAACTAATAAGCCTCCAAAGTGCAATAGGAGCAATAAGCAAAGTGCCTGAAAATGAAAAGTGTGTGTGTGTGTGTGTGTGTGTGTGTGTGTGTGTGTGTGTGTGTGTGTGTGTGTGTGTGTCTTAAGGCATCTGAGAGGTTGTTAGCACTGTTGCTACTACTTGGCAGTTGGAAGTAGATCTTGTCTGTCTCTGAGTAAACAGGCTGACAAGACTAATCAGGCCACGTGGCTTCAAACTACAGGGAGATGGAGAGGCCAGTCCAAACACTAGCCTGCCTGCATGTCAACCATCTATAACTATGTGCCAAGTCTAAGAAGATTATAGCATGCAATGGCCGGATTGTTGGTATTGACCAAGTGCAGGCAGAAGGAAATGAACACTGTTCAATAATTGATCGCAGCCAATGTATTAAACCGAGGTCTGAAAAATGCAATTTGGTCCACAGGCACCAGATTAGAAGAGTGAGGGGAGATGTGTCAGTGGGTAAGATGCATCGCCCTCTTAATCCATCAAACTGCATAATATTTGCCATGCGACCATAAATTAAAACTCATATCGACCTGCTTGTGATGAATAGACACACATGGGGAAAAAGTGATAAGCTGTTTTTATGCAGAAAACTGTTGTTGAATGACAGTTAATTTTCAGTATGTGGTAGGTGGAATAATTTGTAAAATATATATCACTTTGCAATTTCACGCATTTAAAATAAAGACTCCATTTATTCCTGCGATCAATGGCAAAGTTGATTATCAGTTGTCGGTGTCTTGTGATCCTTCTGAAATAATTCTAACTCCTCCAGAAATCCTTCTGATAGGAAATGTTTGTTTATGTATCAAATCATGCTGATTTGGTAAACATAAGAAACATCTTTATAATCGATAAAAATTAGGGATGCATCAATATTGATTTTGGTGTCTGTATCAGGCCTGATACTGCTCTCATATAATCTTGTACTCGTTAAAATGCTCTTATATCAAAAACTGATACCACACAGCCTGAGAAAAATGGAGATATGAGAGACAAGTGTGGGATTATTTTGCTGCTGCAATGCAACAGCTCAAATATGCATTGTGAACGTGTTTAAAATGAAAGATAAAATATTAAAAAAGCAATATAACGAACAACTTGCACAATATACTGTATTAATAATAAGCAAGGAAACCTAGAGCGATCTTTCCTCTATAATAAACGAGTTGCACCTCATGCCTGATGTTTGGGAACACAATCATGTGAACAAGTTCCAGAACTATATAAAATCATTTTGATTATGGACTTAGCTCAGGTGTCAGCAGAATTATTAAAACAGCATTTGAGATGGTGTCCAATGAGAATGTGGGAGAGAGATGAATGATTGTTCTTTTATAAAATGCATTTAAAGTTAACATGTTTACCTCCATAAGGCAACTCCAACATGTGTCTGGCGTACTCCCATAGTCTCTTTACTGGACACATGTCGCCGTACCCTATTCGGGGAACGTGGGTTACGGACATAACCAGCACGTTCCCCTTCATAAGGAAACTCCAACATGGGAGTATGCCAGACACATGTCTCCGTTCTCTATCCGGGGAACGTGGCTTATGGACGTAACCAGGATGTTATCCCTAATGTGCATTTTTAGAATTTAGAACCCTAAAATTAAATCTCCCTTAAATTCTTCACTTTCATCAATTGGTGAAGTTTTTTCCTCGCCGCTGTCGCCACTAGCTTGCATGGTTCGGGATCTGTAGAGCTGCGTATTAACCCACTGACCTGAGCTAAACTAAACTGAACTTATCTCTGAAAACTGAACTGAAACTCAATTCACTATAAACTTCCATGTAAAGCTGCTTTGACACAATCTACATTGTATAAGCGCTCTACAAATAAATATGAATTAAATTGAATTGAATAAAATAACTTTGAAAAATAGCTTTTGATGCTTGTTTACAAAACAGCCATGGGTTACATGCTCTCCTACCTTTACTTGGTCTTATACCCCAAAAATGTCTCTGGCCTATCTCTGGCCCACAAAATCAGCTTTTGCTTGGCCCACATGTCGCAGTAAATTATGGTACATGACTGGACCAAGTCTGGCATCCAGACAAGAGCCAAACATGGACCATATCTGGGCCAAGTCTCAGCCAAGTTAACAAAGCATAACTGGGCCTGAATTGGCATAACTGGGCCTGAATTGGGCCAGATATGTTGGCGCATCACGACTGCAATGAAACTGATAAACCCATGAAGCATGGCAATTTAGGTACACCATGGACGTGTTTTTTCTTGAAGCAACATGATTATAAGTTTTTATTTTACTCAAAAAAAATTAAAATGTATGCTTAATGTGGGTCAAGATAGGCCAAACTTATGTGGCCCACATATCAGTTTTTAACATCTGGTTCAAATACTACATTTGACATCTAGTCTAAAGCTTTTGTGCCACCTTAAAGATGGTGCCACTTCTGACAAATCCGGGCCACGTTTGGCCCACATGCTGTATGCAAGAGCCTAATAAATGCCTGCTGTGCCAGCTTTATGCCAAAACTGGGCCAGAATATTTTGCTACCTGGGTACCCATTCAGTAAATGAGCATGACATTGAATACCTTCACAGACAGGCACAAACATCTCTTTCCAGAACCTTTTCATTCTCTGTTTCTGGCTGGTGGAATATCCAAGCAAATTTATCTGAATAGCCAGCCTAAACCCAACCATCATTGGGGGGTAAACAAATTATATGAAATTGTATAAATGAGATCTATAAATTCATACAAATTAGCCACTAAAATCAAAAAGTTATGAATTACCGTGAGGTCATGTTGGAAATGCACACGTATCCAAAGCAACTTACAAATGACAACAATAGAATTAAGAAAAGATTAACAATACAGTCCCTGACAAAAGTCTTGTCACTTGTGTACAAACTGACCTGAAGTGCCGCTGAAATATATTTCTAATCAAGATTTTTTTTTACAAGAAATGGCTCATATGGCTTTATCCCAACAGCTTTTGTAATAAGGGTTCAGTGCAAAACAAAACTGTCAAAAAGTATTCTAATATTCCCAGCTTGGTAAAGCCTATTGAGTCATTTTTTGCAAAGACATAAATGTTGGTGCCTTGTTATATGAGCTTCACCTGTGACTAAAAATGGATGAATTAGGTCTCAGGTGAACTGCAACTAGACCTCGGCAAACATGTCTAAGATTCACCCCGAGAGTGAAGTGTTGATTATCGAGAGGCTGAAGATCAGATCCACTGCTGATGTGGCAGACACCTTGTATGTGTCTCAGCGACAAGTACAGAGGATAACTTTTTTTTAAGAGACTGGAGACATTTTTGACAAGCCCAGGTCAAGCAGACCCCACAAGACAACTGCTTGAGAGAACCGTTTGTTGGCTCGAAAATCCAAGGCCAGTCAATTTTCCACTGCAATTCCATAAGACCTGGTCACCTGAAGTCTCTTAGTCAACAAGAACAGTTTATCGGATTCTGTCTCGAAATTGCCTCCATGGCTGAATCAGTGCCCAGAAGCCAGCACTAAACAAAAGACAGCTAGTGGCAGAAGGTGGATTTCTGTTGAATTGCAGCGCAGTCACCTCAAATATTGCAAAAGACCTACTGGAGCCCGCATGGATACAAGATTCACCCAGAAAACAGTGAAGTTTGGATGCGAAAAAATCATGATCTGGGGTTATATCCAGTATAGGGGTGTGTGAGAGATCTGTAGGGTGGAAGGCAACATCAATAGTCTAAAATACCAAGAAATCTTAGCTACCTCTTATATTCTCCATTATAAAAGAGGCCAAATACTGCAGCGGGATGGTGCTCCATCGCATACTTCCATCTCACATGAAAGTTCCTCAAGGAGAAGAAGATCAAGATGCTCCAAAATTGGCCAGCCCAGTCACCAGACATGAACATCACTGAGCATATGTGGGGAAGGATGAAAGAGGAAGCATTGAAGACAAAACCAAAGAATATTGATGAACTGAGGCATGCAAGACTGCTTTCTTTGCTATTCCTGATTACTTAATCAATAAATTGTTTGAATCCTTGCCAAACCGCATGGAAGTTTCAAGCTCATGGAAGTCATACAAGATATTAATTTTGGATCTTACAGCATCACTACTTAATGTTCTGACATATTTTTGTATTTGCTGTAAATTTGTTCAATTTTTGTTAAGGCAACAAAACTTTTGTCTTTACATATTTTTTTCAGTGAAACTAATTCATTTCAGTGCATTAAACATCATTTGGGACGGTTTAAGCTTTTCATATGAACTATTTCTAACACTATTTCTAAATTGATTATTTAAAAGTTAGGTTTATAGCTGGGATTTCTACAAAATAGACAAAATAGATGTGACTTTTGTCAGGGACTGTATACAGTACTGTATAAACACATTGAGAGCTCACAGTTACTCTATACAGTGCAAAGTTTACGGCTAAGCCAATACAAAGGTGTGTAGAGTAGTGTGGGAGAGTGTTAGAGTTAGAAGATCAGATTATAATCTTTAAAAATGGAAATTTAAAAAGATTTATAGGGTATATAAAGAAAAAAAGTCCTTGAAAGTGATTTTGTGTCTCTTGGGATGGCACCTTATTGCATTGTTCACTAGTAATCAATTAGTATCCATTACTTATAGCACATTTTATGATTAATTGCCTCTTGATGATGAATTGCTTGTGTTGCTCATTTGTAAGTCACTGTGGATAAAAGCATCTGCTAAATAAATAAATGTAAATGTAAACTAAAGAGCAAGTTCAAGACCAGTGTCTGTACTGTTCTGCTATTCATACGAGACATCCTGTTCACCCACACGTACACCTAATGCGATCCATAATGTGAGGAACAGCCAACACTTAACCCTGATCAGGAATGTAAATGCACAATCGTAATGGACAAAGCAAACCTTTCATCGGCGTAAAATGTACAAAGGTGCCTTTGACTCCTTGTTGAGTACTTGTGTCTCTCCTTGAAGGGTCCAGTCTGAAGCCCATCTCGAGTGGATAGGGTTTCTATGATTGCAGACTCTCTCCTCACTTTCCAGTTGCGCAAATATTTTGACTCGCAGACGCGATCGTTTTTGAAAGAATTGCAGGAAATGATTCCTGGAGCTTGACGTGGGCCAGAAGTTTTCAGAGTATCTCATTGTAACATGTGATTAAACAGTCTATTGCTGAGAATTAGTAACATGATTACAGCGCAAATTATTCCTGCAGACAAAGACTCAATAGTGTGTGTGGGTAGGTTGCGATGTAGGTGGATCGAGCGAAATGAAATGCCACCACCTGTAGATATCATTCAGCCGTGGTTTCTAAAGTGGAGGAGAGTTGCGTTATGAAACCTGGTATAATCATGAACTCTGCAGGGAGCGAAAAGACTCATTTTTTCACACATCTCTCACACACTGATCTCGCAGCAAATCTTCAGTGTATCTTGTTCTAGTCACCAAATAGTTTTTTGTTCTCCCTTTAGTACTTTGTCACCACTTTAGTGATTCAATAACGTCCTCTCATTGCCATTTAACACAATGCGCATGATTTCATTACCTGCAAAGCATTGTTTAACCATGCAGTCTATCTGATATCAATATGATGTGGCTCTCTTGCGAACATGATGGAGAAGGAAAACAACCTTGCTGCGAGGCACTCAGCGGTGTGCATTTATGTGTGTGTGCAGCCTGTTTTATGAGCAGGGGGTAAAACTACAAGCATCTGAACAAGGGTCATGTCTTTACAAAAGCTACACGCGCCTGCCGCTGCCGGCCTGAGAATAAAAAAAGGAGTGTTTCTAATGTATCCTAAGCCCTTGAGACATAGCTATTCATAGTTCATTCAGCCAAATGTCACTGATGCAGGGTTACGTACAGGCCAGACAACTACTAATGTCCCATTCCATTGGGTTAGTCAAAATGAAAAAAGCAAAGTGGAAACCGTTGATGAGAAACCTGCTGTTTACTAGGTTTCAAGATTGCAGTTACCTGCCTGAATCCTGCATGTCTGAGGGCAGATTCTTGAAGCTAAGAATATGAGTCAGCTGCTATTTTGGGCAAGTCTGGGTAATACACATAATGCATTAAAATGAGCTTTCAGGACAGAGAGTTTGATTAATTTGAAAGAAGTTTTCTAATATCGACCAAAAGGGTAGTTTTGGGTTCAATGTACTGGCTGAAAAATTTATCTCAAATATCAGGTATCTGATATAAGGGAAGAAGCATTAATATTCATATTTTGGTAATGGTGAGCTTTAGTGGTAGCAACCAGTCATGTACTGCCCAACAAGCAATTTTGTATTTAAAAACTATCTAATAGATGCCCAAACATTATTATACAAGTCATCAAATAGACAGATTGCACTCAAAAAATACTGGATTGTCGTAATTTTTTTCACAGGTAAAATTGAACAATACTTTTTAACCCAATGATTATGGTTTGTTCGTATTTGACCCACCAATAGACTACGACAGCACATAATTTTAAGACATACTGTATATCATGTGTAGTCATTAATTCCTGTCAATTTTATTCATCCATTCATGTTCTTTTCGGCTTAGTCCCTTTATTAATCCGAGGTCACCACAGCGGAATGAACCACCAACTTATCCAGCGCATGTTTTATGCAGCGGATGCCCTTCCAGCTGCAAAACATCTCTGGGAAACATCCATACACACTCATTCACTACGGACAATTTAGCCTATCCAGTTCACCTGTACTGCATGTCTTTGGACTACTGTGGGGGAAACCGGAGCACCTGGAGGAAATCCACGCGAACACAGGGAGAACATGCAAGCTCCACACAGAAACACAAACTGACCCAGCCGAGGCTCGAACCAGCCACCTTCTTGCAGTGAGGCAACAGCACTACCTACTGCGCTACTGCAACGCCCTCCTGTCAATTTAACTAACTATATTTTTGGACTATTGTTAGACATCTATAATATTTCACTAAAAATAAAACAAAAACCAATTTAGTCAAATGCTTTAGCCAAAATGTTTATGTTTGGACATCTATTACATGTGTTTTAAACACAGAAGAAAATGATTGCAATAGGCTCATTGTGAAAACGTAGAATAAACAATTAAATTTAACGTAAAATAAACAAGTAAATAACAGGATGAGAATGTGGTAAAATCTGAAAACTTGGTAAAAAACAGGGTGCTTTTCTTTTTTTGGATTGCTTTTTAAAATACTGCGATTGGGTTTAGGGAAGGAGGTGGGCAGGTCAATCATTGCTTTTTAAAACGCTATAGGTTGGGTTTAGGGAAGGAAGCAGGTAAGGGGATCGGTCGGTTGGTCAGTCAATAAGTCATTCAGTTGACAGCGGCAAAAATTTTTAGCTCCTGGGATGTATTTTGCTCACTCCAGAAATGTATGTAGGGGTACGTAATCAGAATTAACCTGGGCTGAAAAAGCTCGGTGTTTTTAACTTAATTGGTGGTAAACTGGTGTTAATTTGTGGGTCAAATATAAACAAATAGAATGTTTTTTTGGGTTTTTTTTTCAACTTAATTGACATTTTTTTATAACTCAACTGTTGGATTTGTCTTAGCATCAGATAAACACAAACCTAACATCCCATGTTTCAAGTTCTGAACTATTTGGCACCCCTCAACCCTCACCACTCCATGTCAAAACATTCATTCATTCATTTTCTTTTCAGCTTAGTCCCTTTATTAACCTGGGGTCGCCACAGTGGAATGAACCGCCAACTTATCCAGCATATGTTTCATGCAGCTGATGCCCTTCTAGCTGCAACCCATCACTGGGAAACACTCATACCCTCTCATTCACACACATACACTATGGACAATTTATCTTACCCAATTCAATAGCCCATGTTTTTGAACTTTTGATCTTTGGTCACACAGAAATGCCAACCGCCAGGTGAGGCTTGAACCAGTGACCTTCTTGCTGTGAGACGACAGAGCTACCCAGTGCGCCACCACAATGCTGGGCTGTGTTAACCCAGTATTAGGTAAGATATAGACAAATAGAATGTTGGTTTATTTTTTATTCAGTCTAATTGACAGTTTTATTTTTATAATTTAACGGTTGGGTTTGTCTTAATTGACCCAGCATCAGTTAAACACAAACCCTACAGAACTATTTGGCAAATATAAACCCCCACCACTACATGTCAAAACAATATAGTAAAACAAAAACTAGTGAACAATACTCACACTCATGTTTATACAATCACCATACGAAATTAATTAGAAAAGCAAAGAAAAATAATAAAATAAATTGAGCATTTTAGTGCTATCAGTCAAAAGCAGGAAAAAAATTAATGCAGAGTGCTTGTAGTACAGCTAGTTGCTGTAACACAGCATATTTTTGCACTTCAGTTTAACCAGAGAAAATGCATAAAAAAATGTTTGCTTATCAGATGCATTTAATTAAAATATAAATTACTGTTGTGAGAAATGTTTAAATAAAGTACAAAACTGCATACAAAACTGACATGCAATGTGTCTTTTCTTTCTTTCTTTCTTTCTTTCTTTCTTTCTCTTTTCTAAGATGGATGCACAGATACAATTTATTGATCCATTTTTTTTCAGCTGTTTATGTTCACTTGAGACCGAATCGATTGTGTCTATGTGAATATTTGCCAAGACAGGCATTTTAGCATAATTTTCTGTGTATTTGACATTTAAAATACAGTAAAATTAACAGCAATCAATCTGCAGCTCCGTCTTGTACTGGCCCACTGAAGCTAAACAGAGTATAGGATGGGATGGGAGACTGAAAACACTTGTTTACTGCAGGAAGAGGTGCTATAAGCCATGGCTGCTCATCTTGTGGTCTTTGTGGCTCCTATACTGACCCAGTCTAGTAATAGGGACACCCTATGCTTTCACTGTCCTTCAGTTGAGTTGTTAAACTGACTGGTGATCATAAATAAAAATAAAAAATCTAAGATGTCCTTCGAAAAGAGTAGTGGTGTGACCCTGTTATCCTCACCAAATTTGCCCACAAATCTCTGTCTATTATGGCTTTCTATCCCAGCATCTCCTAACTGGTTTCATTAGTCTGGGTCCTTCCACTGTATAAATATAATGATTTATTGTTGTTATTAATATTTTATTAATGTTCCAAGAATTGATTCCTCACTGTTGTTGATTCTTTATTCTTCTAGTCTGCCAGTAGTAAAGAAGTTAAAAGACTTTGATTGCACGCATGGCACAAAAGTGTATCCTGTCTTAGATTTATGTGCACAACTGTTAAAAACAGAAAAAATATGCACAAAAATAACCAAAGCATTACATCACTGAAACAGAAGAAAGCAGTTTACAGTCAATCAGAAGGGCATAGATATGTTTTGTATAGGTTTTGTCATTTAAAATGAAAATAAAACCTACACATTCTGCATCTTATCTCTATGTATTTAGCTCACAAATTAGCACTAATTCATTTTAGCGTGTATCGCTAAATCATGATACACAACAAATAAAATCAAAACAGTGATGGAACAGTGAAAACAAAAAACATTAACTTAAATAAATTAAAGCTATACACTTTTAAACAGTCTATGAACTTTATTTTGGATATTTCAGCATGACATACCCTGACCAGCTTTTCAGAATTAAGCATTGGTATAAAAAACAAAAAGCAAATTTTACCCAATTTATTAAATTAGTAATTTAAGCATTTTATTAAAGATATATTAGAATTCTGATCATTGTTAGCAAGTGAAATCAAATTAAAATAAGAGTTGTTTGCCCTTAATCAACTCATTGTGAATTTGTTCATTTTTGATACCACTCTCTGTGGTTTTACATATTTTTCATATCCAGCGTGTAATGACTGAGTGTCACAAATATACACAGGAGACCCAAATGCAAGATGATTTATTAATAGAGATAACAAGAGTCACAACTGGTATTGATCTCACCAGATATAGAGGAATAGTGTAGAGCAAGGGTGCTCCTCACAAGGAATCCAACACGCTAAACAGCGGTAATAGTTCTTCCGAGAAACAGATCCAAAGTGAAGTCTCTCACTGATATCTTACCAGATAGAGGGAAGGGGAGGTTAGTGCTATGGAGCAACTCTCAAGGAAATCGACACGCTTACCAGCGGTAAAAGTTCATCAGAGCAGCAGATCTGGGGTTTTCTCAATCAAAGTTTCTCACTGATATAGTTGTCATCAGTGCAGGCAGTTGCAACAACATCAATGAAACGGAGATGTGCATAAGGTCCAATATTACAGACTTATGACAATTCACCACCAGCGGATTTAGCAAGAGTGCCTAACAGGAAGCAGTCACAGAGGTGAACAAACAACAGTTCAGACTCACAATTACTTGTTATATTTAACAAATAATTCAAAATTACTCTCACCAATCCAGCAAACTAATAGCCAAGCTGAGGGAAACACAACACACAAGCATCCAGACATTTACGACTCAAAAAGAATGTGTTCATTCCCTTTCGACTGACAAGTGTCCCCTCTGCTATATAGCCCACCAATCATGTATTCCCTTTCTATGTGTAATTTACACATATTTACTTGATTGCAACAAGTCTGCTATTTGTGTATTGATCTACAATTAAACATGTTTCATTCAAAAATAGGACATTTGCTGTTTGTTCAAACTACTTATTTGAAATAAGCTTAAAAAACAGTTCGTAAGTTTTTTGGCAACAACTTAATTGTTCTATGTTCATTCCGCTTAAATTTGTAAATAAAAAGAACTGTGTGGAACCCAGCATTTTTTTTACAGTGTTGATATCTATTAGATGCTAATTTGAATGATTATTTGCATTGTATGTTAAAACTTGTACAATATGTAGTAACATTGTAAGAACTTTAATTGTTTCTTTATCAACATCCAATCAGAATGTATATGCAAAACACCATGATGAAGATACTACTACTGACACTAGTAGGTACTGCATTTGAATTCAAATGTACTGCTTGACTGTTAGAGAACTATATTATATACCAGGATTTGTGCATGTTGAGCATTAGTTAAGACAATGTTAGCATCTGTCAGCTGTAATTGTTGGGACAACTGGATAATTCTGAAATTAATTCTCAGCTAATTTCAGCTTTTGGGTTTAAAATCATTTTTGGGCAGGATCAAAATCGTTGACGTAGCACCAATCTGCCTGTCCAGTGATGATGTGTCAGTTTTTCAATATTATTCATAGCTGGGGTTTCTTATGCTATGAGAAGACCCTGCTTCTTAATTACTCATGACAGCATGTGTTTTCTGAAGGCATGGGGGACCTGCCAAGCAGTTTAACCATGTCTGCGCACGACACACAGTATTTAGCCATTCATATAGGGTCATATGTATTTGTTTCCATGATCCACAGGGTTTGTTGCATGTTTTTCACTGTGATGCTGTCAGGGTCAATACAGCAAAGCTGTTGGTTTGCAGCAAGCATTTTTGTTGGGAGAGCTGTATGAGAAGTGCAGAGTGGCCGACTTTGTCTTTTATCAGTTGAGTTCGTTGCCATTCAGACACATCACCTATCTGTGCTGTGGTGTTCGCCAAATGTTTAAAATACTCTGGATTACCGGTAGGGTTAATGGTTCAAACAGATAGGGCAAGAGACCTGCTGCACTGCTTAATTGTGTCTGCATTCAGACCCGGGGAATCAGGAGGAGAGAAAGTCATTTATAGTGTGTATATAACATGATTATCTTTGTAATAATATAACAAATTGTGCTTAAGTGTATATGAAATTATGAATAGCATATGTAGCAGGCCAATAAATAACTTACTGTTTATTCCTTTGCATTTTAACTGGGTAAACTATATAATCAAGGGTCTCCTCACGATTTGTGTCTCATTTTGTGAGCTCCCCTCTTTTTCCCCTGCTCTGCAGGCCATGTCCATTCCTCCCTCTGCTCGCAGAACTCCAGGCCCACCATGAAGAATGTTTTTAAAAATTCTGAGGTAGACTTGAACTGAAAGAGGGGGGTTTCATGACCCTTTAACGAACTACATCAGAGCTCTCTTTCAAACAAGGTGAGACATGCAAGTAAACTTAGACCCAATCCCAATTCTACCCCTTAGCCCTTACCCTTACCCCTACCCCTCGTTTTGCTCGTTCCCATGAAGGGGTAGGGGTGTCTAAATTCTTTTTAGCTTGAAGGCATAGGGCAAAGGGGAAGGGGTAGATAGCTCTTTAAATTAATATTTTTCAGGACCACACTTGAAACCAAGGGGTAAGAAAATTTCCCAGAATACACCAGCCACAACGACAGGATAGTTGCACCCAAAAGTAAGGAGATCCACAATTTAGTATTTTTTTGTCATTATTACGAATTTTTACGACAAACAAGCACATGTTTTAATAAATTCATAACGGCGTTCATGTTTTACTGTCATTTAAAAAAAAAACGATAATATAAAAAAACGCTAAATTTGCCTATCTATAATCCATAATAAAAACACCTGTATAGCAGTCCCACAACATTCTGACACTCGATGACACTCGAATACCCTGTCAGAAAAGTCTAGTGGCTGGGAATGACCTTTTTACAGTGTCTGCTATAATGTTAGTGTTGTTTTCGTGTGTTTACATACAGTAGATGAATATGGCCACTGTGTAAATGCACAGTATAGTTACGATCTTATTGCCAGATTATTTTGTTATGATAACATAATATATGCCTTCAGTGATTTCCTGAAGATAAATACCAAAAAAACACAACTGGAATAACTAAAGCAGTCGTGATCGTCTGATCTCCTATGAAGCAAGAGATCACGATGACATATGATGACTTGTGCAGGTGCTGTAGTGCTGTGTCAATTCTTAAGGAGGAAATTTTAAAGCCCTTCCCCTTCACACTCGGTTTTGAGGGCCAAGGGGAAAGGGAAGAGGAAGGGGTACAAAAATAGAATTGGGATTGGGCCGTAGTCTTTTATACAGATACATTGAGTATTATCTTGTGTGTGTGCATTTTGAAGCTGATATTTCCTTCAGGCGGTAGATCTGTCAATGTCAAACACTGCTATACAATTCAGCCTTTTATTCTTTACTCTTTATTGCCTCTTCCTATACCAACTGAGTGTGTGCAAGATTGGTTGTTTATTATAATTAATAAAGCCTTGCTTGATTCACACTTGTAGTTACTCATTGTTTGCTCATAACTGGAGTCCCTAATCATGCCAATTTTTACTACATGCTTTGAGTAATTAACATTACTTGAACGAATAAACAGCCTAGACTTCACTTAAAAGTGTACAGCTGATCCAAACATTATAATTAATTATAACTAATTATGATCAATTATTATTATTTCACCTTGAGCTAATTCGCTACAAAATGCATATGAATAAATGAGTGGGACATATTTATCTTGAGTTATGGTTTGGTCATATTAGTGAGCACTTTCTTGGTGCAAGTGTATACTGTACAATGGGTTAGTCCTAAACATACTGTTGTGAAAGGAGGCCTACAGTAAGAGCAGGTGAATGGACTGTAATCATACTCACCTAGCTATATAAAAAACACACAGCCTTGAAGTAAATTCAGACACAGGAGGGACCAAAGTCAGACATTCAAAGATATGTCAAGGTGCCTTTGACACCGCTGAATAAGAATTGCGGATAAAGTGTTCTCAGTTCATCACACAGTCTATGTGGGAGTATCTGAGTGACTAGACAAGTCTAAATGTCAAGGGTCTCACATCAAAGCCTCCTTCCTTGTCCAATCTGACGGGCACTACTTATACCAGAATTTCATTATGGCCGACGAGGAGCTGATCTGATCATGCAGATAGTTCAGCCTGCGCTCCCACAGACAAAATACAACTGCTCATTCTTTATCCCTGAGAATGACAAGACACAATACAAAGGCAATCTGTGATGCTTGCTTGTTATGAATGGGGCACTTATGAATTTACATGACATCCTGTGGTGCGACAGGGAGGAGAACATTATTGGATTGCTCACTGAACAATATGGCAGTTGCTACCAGTAGGAAGAGGGGGGTCTTGGCAAAAGGGCAGCCCGCTCATGTCTCAGACCTTTAGTCAGCCAGAAATAGCATCAGTAGGAAAGGGATTGAAGGAGGCAATTAATATGCCAGGCGCTAAACAAACATGTTGCAGTGGCTTCTAAATGTGTTTAATACCAACATATTCCAAACAAACACTGTATCTTTGATGAACCACACAATTAACCATTAAAGGTCTTCATCTGACAGACATTTTGGCATCATTTAAACCCCCCCCCCCCCCCCCCCCAAGTCTTTATTTTATGCAGTATGTTTGTCTCATGTTATTGTTCATTGAGAAAAGACCTCCTTTAATAGCATACTGCACAGTACTACACATTCATGCAATAAAAATAAACTTTGTCATTAGATGGTTTAGTGACAAACAGTATTGGGTGTAATTAGTTAAGAAATAGCTAGTTACTGAAACGTAAAGTAAGGTAATTTTATTACAGTTTCTTATAAAGTATTTGCTCAAACATTACATGGATTTAATTAATATAAAGTATTTCTATATAAATTAAGCAAAGTAGAGTAGTATGGTTTTGCTGAATACATTTATTGTTCTCATAATGACCTTATGCTTAAGAAAACAAATGGAGAAAATAATTCAACATAAGGTATAAATTCAAAGAAGCAGAGTAAATGTAAATATACACTCAGCGGCCACTTTATTAGCTACATATTACTAGTATAGGGTTGGACCCCTTTTTGCCTTCAGAACTGCCTTAATTCTTCGTAGCATAGATTCAACAAGGAAATTTATCAGAGATTTTGGTCCATATTGATGTGATAGCATCACACAGTTGCTGCAGATTTGTCGGCTGCACCTCCTTGAAACCTCCAACTCCCATTCCACCACATCCCAAAAAGTGCCCAATTGGATTGAGCTCTAGTGACTGTGGAAGCCATTTGAGTACAGTGAACTCCTGTTCAAGAAATCAATCTGAGTTGATTTGCCCTTTATGACATGGTGTGTTATCCTGCTGGAAGTAGCCATCAGAAGATGGGTAAACTGTGGCCATAATAGGATGGACTTGGTCAGCAACAATACTCAGGTAGGCTGTGGCGTTGACACAAGACTTAATTAGTACTAACGAACAAAAAGTGTGCCAAGAAAATATCCCCCACACCATTACACTACCACCAGCTTGAACTGTTATAGGGCAGGATGGATCCATGATTTCATGTTGTTGATGCCAAATTCTGACCCTGCCATCCGAATGTTCCAGCAGATATCGAAACTCATCAGACCATGTTCTATTGTCCAATTTTTATGAGCCTGTGCAAATTGAAGCCTCAGTTTCCTGTTCTTAGCTGACAGGAGTGGCACCCGGTGTGGTCTTCTGCTGCTGTAGCCCATCCGCCTCAAGGTTGGATGTGTTGTCCATTCAGCAATGCTCTTCGGCATACCTCAGTTGTAATGAGTGGTTATTTGAGTTACTGCTGCCCTTCTATCAGCTCAAACCAGTCTGGCCATTCTCCTCTGACCTCTGGCATCAACAAGGCATTTGTGCCCACAGAACTGCCGCTTACTGGATATTTTCTCTTTTTCAGACCATTTTCTGTAAACTTTAGAGATGGTTGTGTGTAGAAATCCCAGTAGATCAGCAATTTCTGAAATACTCAGACCAGCCCAGCTGGCACCAACAACCATGACACGTTCTAAGTCACTTAAATCACCTTTCTTCCACATTCTGATGCTCGGTTTGAACTGCAGCAGATTGTCTTGACATTGCCTACATGCCTAAATGCATTTACTTGCTGCCATGTGATTGGCTGATTAGTAATTTGCGTTAACGAGCAGTTGGACAGGTGTACCTAATGAAGTGGCTGGTGAGTGTCTATATTTTTGCTATTCAGACATTTCAGACATTCAGACAAGTTTTTTTTTTCGATAACTGCACATGCAATACATATATTTTAGATATTTATTTCAATATATGGTATGTGTGAAATATGGTGGCTTAAATTTGAAATTTGAATTTGGCTTAAATTTATTGTTTAAAATTGATGTTAAAGCAAAAAAAAAAAAAAAACTAAAAGAACCCGCAAAAGGTATTAGAATAAAAAAGTATGAGTTTACATTTTATTGTCTGTGCATTGAGATTTATGTGGATTTGTAATATTTAGTAAAATGACTAAATTACTTATTGAAAATTTACTTTTCAGACAAAGTAGTTAGATAAGTAATTTAAATGCAAGATGCAATTAGTAATGAATTACTTTTTTTGAAGTAACTTACCAAAGTCTGGTCACAAATGGGCATTTGTGTGCCAGTCATGGATTATCAGGTGGATTCAAACTGGAAGAGAAAGGATGACGTGGATGTTAAATTTGAATTGGCTGCACTTTGGATGTTAGGGGATGGTTCACCACATTAATCATTTTCTCTGCACAGACTCTTGCACCTCTTTGTCATTAGCAAAGCAAAGGCAATTAAGGAGTGCGGTTTAATTATTTGCTGAGATAACCAAGGAAAGAGCTGCCAGAAATCTGCTCCAAAAAAGCATCCTATGTTTTATGTAAACTAAAACTTTCACAGGTGCTAAAAGTATGTGTTTGGATGCAATAATATGTTTATAGGCCATCTAATGTTGTTCCTCTTTTCAGTGCTGTTTGCAGACATTAAATTGTCACTGTGTTTTATGGGTTGGGTCGTAGACAGCCCATAATGGGTGTTATGTGTAATGATCCTGTAAAAATATTGTAATTGACAAGTGCATTGCAAAATTGTAAATATTAAAGGTATTATCTTGTGTGTTCTTTTATTATCCCATTATTATCTTGTGGTGATGATTGCCAGTTCAAAGAACTATAATTAAATGGAACATAGGCTCATTCTGAAAACATAGCCCTATATACATTTCTGGAGATCGCAAATTATGTAGGCAGAGGAACGTTAAAACGGGCACTACAGGGAGGTATGACGGTATCCCTTTTTGCACTAGCAGCTGACCACATACCTCCATATGGACGGCTTACCTGCTGTTACCAGTTTCTTCAGTGTTGCAGCATGCGTCAGGTGGACTTGAGATGCAGAGAGGAGTTGACCACAACGACAGGGTTGGAGTCCAACGAACAGTTCCAGAAAGCAGCTAAAACAAAAATAAAAGTAAAAAAATAAAACAAGTAAATAACAGGGTGAGAATGTGGTCAAATCTGAAAATGTGGTAAAAATTAGTCAAAGGCTTTTCTTTTTCTAAATTGCTTTTCAAAACACTGTCGGTTGGGTGTAGAGAAGTGGGTGGGCGCTGGTCAATCGTGGCCTTTTAAACACTATCGTTGGGTTTAGGGAAGGGGTGGGTCAGTAATTCAGTCAGTCAGTTAGTCAGTTAGACAGTGGCCTCTGGTGGATTCGTGAAAACAAAAACTGCAAAAAAACGTAGCTCCTGGCACATATTTGCTGCTCTACAGAAATGTATATAGGGCTTTGTTTTCAGAATGAAATGCATTGTACAATGGTGGAATGTAGTTTTTTTTCTTCTTTTATCAAAAATGTGTACTCATTTTTATTCAAATGGACTCATAACATCCTCCTGTATGACCCCTTGTTTTTCATGTTTTACTTATTTCCAAAATATATTTAAATTGACCTGGATAATATCAATCAATCTATCTATCTATCTATCTATCTATCTATCTATCTATCTATCTATCTAAAAGCAAGCCCAATTTATTGCCTTTAAGAACTGTAAGAATTTTTTTATCAATTTATTAGATGCCTTTTATTTTTGTTTTTATTATCAGTGTTATTAGTCATTTTTATTATTGATAATCAGGTCTTATGTACATTCTGCTGTACAATATATTTCTGCTAAAATGTTATTATATTAAAGCAAACTTTTTTTTTACAGTTTGTTGTGAACATGCTGGAGTTATTGTGCCTGGATAATATGATGATTATTGTAAAATATTTGTGAAATGACACCCAGATCAGCTTTGGGGATCCAGCTTTGATGGAGATTATGGAAAATTTGCTAGATTCCATAGCATATATATGATATAACAGCTAATTCCAACATTATGACTGTGATTCTGCCTGTTTTCTGCATATCTGAAATAATAGGACTTTAGGGAGAGTCATTATCAGGTTGGATATCACTGCTGCCCTCCAGTAACTGCAAATAAGCCTCACCTTCAATTTAATATGAGCTGTGTTTGTCTCTGTTGAGGAATACTGAGCAAATCTCTTTCCAGGGGATCTACTTTCTGTCACAGATCAAGCATGAACTGTTCTTTTCAGGTCCTGCCACATGCTCTCTATAGGATTCAACTCAGAACTTTGCCTGTTTCAGATGTTTCGCTCATCGTACTGCTCCCCAGTTACACAAGCTTCAGCTCACACACTGATGGTCAGATGATCTCATTAATAACTGTCTGGTGTAGCAGAATTCTGCTTTCCTGGACTTCAGTGCAAAAAAAAGAAAAAAGAAACAAAAACTTGAAATGACACTGCGGAGTGGTGTGTTTGCTGTGCACCAAAAGATTTGCCTCCTCAAGAAAGTTCAGTTTTGACTCATGTGTCTATCATTGAATATTCTGAAAAATTCTTGGGGATCATCCAGGTGCTTTTGAGCAAGCATGAGATGAGCTTTGATGTTCCTCTTGGTGGGCATTGCTTTCTGCTGTGCTGCTCTTTCTTGATTTTTGTATTTATTTTTTTCTGAGTGAGTCATGAAAGCTGCCTTTGGCTGATTCGATAAATGCCTGCAGTTCTCTGAAAGTTTTTTTTTCTTTTAAAACGGATCAGGTGTCGCTGTTCCCTTGAAGACATTTTTGGCAGATCAGCCACAAGTATTCACCACCATTTTTCAACATAAAAAAGAAGGATTACAAAAAAGTAAAAAAAAAAAAAAAAAAAAAAACATAACTGCCTTGTTCTCTTTCTGGACTTGACTCAAACTTCAATCTATTATTCTGTATCTATCTCTAACACACACTGTAAACATTTTATATTTAAAATAATATGTTTAAGTGGATTGAACTTAAAACATTAAGTTGTTTCCCCCCCAAAATCTCAATAATTATGTTGTTTTAGTTCAGTTGTTCAGAAAAGCATCATGCCCCTGCAAGCACACGATTTTGCGCTGTGTAAATACTGTCAGTCAGAGTAGCTGTTAGCCGTATCAGTTTGAGCCGTAATCAGACAGAAAAGGACACAGCTAAACCTCACGCCTGCTCTCTAAAATAAAATCTAACAAGTGTCTTTCACATATATTCGGAATAAGCATGTGTAAGTAATATGAAACGTTCACATATCTTTTGCGAGTTTATCATTTGAGATGTAGAATACATGCAAAGCGTCAGAATAGCGAGACACTGCAGTGCTGCTGAAGATTGTGGGTGTTTACAGCTATTTGAGGGATAAATATGAAATTGTAGCTCAATTGTTAATGGTGCCAAACAGCATTTCCCGTTGTTTACATCCTTGTTTACGTCCTTGCTACAACATACTTTTAATGCTGGAAACATGTATGTAATAGATAAATTTTAACAAATAAAAATACTTACAGGTTGTGGCTCACAATCCACAGCTTTGTCTATTATGGTTGGAACTGCTCCTTCTTTGATGAGTTTTAGCCGAATCCAGCACTGAACTGGGAGAGATTCTGAAGGCTGTCTTTTGTCAAATGCTAGTTATATATTTTTTATAATTCTCTGGAACATAATTACATTAAATTGTAAGCACTTCTCTCTGTGTCATGTCTTTTAAAGCCCAAATACTAAAACAGAAGAAGCTCTGTGGAAATAGCAGCATTTGGACGCCATTTTAGTTTTCTCTGCTATAACATTACAGCAACTCTGGCCATGCCTCTTTGCTGCACAGGGTGTATGCGTGTGGCGAATGCACATAACCTGAAGCTTTTGTGATCTTACTAGCCCGGATGTATTTTTTTGTAGTCCTCAAACTTCATTCGCTGTAGGCTTTGCTAAAGCTAACGCTGTAAAAGCCAATGTCTCCCTTTGCATTGAACTTTGAGCATATTACATTCAGAGATGTTCTTTTTGTTCACACAGCTATATTGCATGTCAACTAAAGTTTGAAATATGATATCGCAGTGAACCACCACTTTAAATAAGTAGTTTAAGTAGCTGGGTCAGTTGGCATTTCTGTGTAGAGTTTGCATGTTTTCCCCATGTTCGTGTGGGTTTCCTACGCGTTCTCCGGTTCCCCCCGCAGTCCAAAGACATATGGTATAGGTAAACTAATAAAACTAAATCGTAGTGTATGAGTGTGTGTGAGTGTGTATAGGTTTTTCCCATTACTGGGTTGTGACTGGAAGGGCATCTGCTGCGTAAAACATATGCTGGAATAGTTGACGGTTCATTCTGCTGTGGCGACCTCTGAAATAGAGACAAAGAAAAATGAGCAGTATGATTCCTTTTCACACCAATAATATTTATAAGGGTATATCTATATATATATATATATATATATATATATATATATATATATATATCAATGAATAAAATATTATCTTATGCAACAAATACTTAATTCATTAAATCAGATTCTTCATTTAAGTAGGACAACTCTGTAACAACTCTGTAACACTTTAATATATTGGTCCATCAGTTAATGTTAGTTCATTTACTAACATTAACTAAGTATGGATAGTCTTGAAAATCATTAAATAATCACAGTTAAACATTTACTAATGCAATATTAAAATCCTAAGTTGTGCTTGTTGACACTAGTTAATGGAAAGGGAGTTAACATGAACTACACTGTAAAAAAATAATTGTTGAGAAAAATAAAAAACAAGGCAACTTGATGCAGTAAGAACTTTGAATTTTCTCAACAACAGTTTTTTAGTTCTTCTCAAAAACAACATATTGTTCGGCTAACAGTTTTGTTTATTCATGCAATGTTAATTATTGTATTTTACTAATAAAGATATTTTTGTCACATCAACTGAAGCAACAGTTACTGCTATTGAGTCAATTCTTTTTTTCTGTTTAGTGGATGATTTTTTTTATTTGCAAAATAAGTAATTAGTACTAGTTAGCATATCATCCTGTTTTTAATATATACATTTATTTACAAATGACAAACTTCATTCATTTACTACTTCATTCATTCAATCATTTTCCTTCGGCTTAGACCCTTTATTCATCAGGGGTTGCAACAGTGGAATGAACCACCAACTTATCCAGCATATGTTTTACACAGCGGATGCCCTTCCAGCAGCAACCCAGTACTGGGAAACACCTATTCACACTCAGGCACCTGTATGGTGTCTTTGGACTGTGGGGGAAACCGGAGCCCTATTCTGTTCTATGTTTTTCTCTTCTTTTTTATTCTTTTAGAACCTGTTTTAACACATTTTTATCTGTTTTATAATCATTATTTTATTATTTGTTTGTATTTTCTTATACTTGTCTCTTTTATTCCTGTTTATGTAAAGCCCTTTGAATTGCCACTTTGTATAAAACGTGCTATATAAATAAACTTGCCCTGCCTTGCCTTGCCTTGCCTTACCTTGCTACCCACTGTGCCACCCCTCTTACAAGCAACAGATAAACAAGCTTAGTTTTCGATTGTCGAGTCTCGTATGGCCAAATTATTTAAATATCAACATTCCTGATCAACACAAAAATGTTTGTCCAGAAAACACTGTTAAACATGTAGACATAACATTTTGGCAAATATTGTTGACAGAATATATATTGTATGTAGATCAATAGTTATTCACAACTCTTAGTATATATATGACAGAAAAAGTACAGTGTGCTGAACAAATAGTGATTTAATTTTTTACAGTGTAACAAATAAAATTTACTAATATTAACAAAGATGAAAAAAAATCATAATAAATGTATTACTAATTGCTTGTTCATGTTAATAAACACATTAACTAACATTAATTAATGGACATTAATTTAAAGTGTAGGAATACACTTTATCATGAGGGGTTTCCTTACTGAAAAACTTCCAGTTCAATTTGAAATTCTCTTTGTGAACACAAAGCACCACATGACATAACAAACAGGGCTTCAACGGTCCAATAAAAGCTGCTGATTTGCCCCGAGGGCCATTCTGTCCTGAGCTCTTTTGTATTAACTATCTCTGCATCCCTCTACAGCTTCAGTAGACCTCATTATACAGCATCATAAATGCACCATAAACTACATTTTGAACTTCCCTGAATGGCTGACATCCCGACTTGACCCAGTTAGTATGTGTGTGTGGCTCTTTCTTTCTTTTTTTTTTTTTTTTGCAATTGTGTAAGTGCATTGTAGCATGCTTTTGTATGTGAGTGTCAGCATAATTAATCAAAGTGCTGTCTAATTCATAATGTACATGATTTGCATTAACTCACTAAGTTTTTAAATGTAATGTCAACAAAGAGCTTGTGGACTGCAATAACCATTAGCTTAAGATGAACCGAGAAACTCACAGCTGAAAATGGATATTAAATTAGAAATTAAAGTTTTAAATGTTGTTGTGTGACTTTAGTTTAATTCTGTGTTTTAGTTATTTTATGCATTAAGTGAAAAATTAGAGTGAACTAAAATATGTATACAGCTTTTATTATATTTATTTATATGTTTGTGTGAGTACCAGTGTCCTGATATTTTATCAAATTATGCTACTAACACTGTATTTGAATGGTTCTGAGGTTGGGGTTAGAGATTACTGTAGGTAGGTTAAGGCGATATTACAGCTTTACTGTATATTACACTACTCTGCAATAAAATTTACACTGTTTACAGGGACATGGAGCTGTATAATGACATGAGTATAACTTACTGTAGTTTATTAAGGTGGTACAGAGACACATCTCATGTCCCTGTAATTCAAAAAGCTTAAAATCATATTTAATGAGGCCTTTTAAATATCAAATTTTGAATATTTTTTTATTTATTTATATATTTTTTTACAGTATAAAATACATTACGCCTATGAAGTGTCCCAGTAAACCATGTATACCATGCATTTTTGTGTGTGGATATGTTTATTTCAGTTTGTGTTTATTTTATTTCAGTCAGTGTTAAAATCTTCTTATATACCTTACCCCTATTCACAATGGTCATCTTACAGAATGATGATGATTTATAACTTTAAGTGTCAGGTCTGGCTTCACATGATAGTCTGTGGTCATTTTTCTTTGGTTGGACAAGATTATAATAATCTTCGGTATCTACTTACACTATCAAATTATAATATAAGAAATATCTAAATAAGAAGTGTAATTTTCATTCATTCATTCATTCATTCATTCATTTTCTTTTCGGCTTAGTCCCTTTATTAATATGGGGTCGCCACAGCGGAATGAATTACCAACTTATCCAGCATAAGTTTTACGCAGTGGATGTTCTTCCAGCTGCAACCTATCACTGGGAAAAAAAGTGTAATTTTTTTTTATTGATAATATTGTTATATACTGTGTGGAATCACCTGATGTCACAAATAGAAATATTGAAAATGCAGAGAACTTGCACCCAAAGTAGGAAAGTAGTCAAAAGAGAAACTCTAAATTTGCATGGGTTTTTAGATGTTTATTTGGCTTAATTTGCAATGTGTGATTTACATAGATATAGCTAAACTATAGCAACAACTAAAATTCCTTCACACTTTTAAAAATAAAGATTAATTCATTAAAAAAATGATAATAAATAAATTCTAATATACTGTATATGTAGAGTGCCAAATACGTCCAAGAAGGTAATTTAAAAAATAATAATAATTTAAAGCACCGATTGACCCGCCCACCCACTTCCCTAAACCCAACGACAGTTTTAAAAAGCAATCCAGAAAAGTAAAGCCCTCGCTTGATTTTTTCCCACGCTTTCAGATTTTACAACGCTCTCATCCTTGTTTTCATTGTTTACTCCTGTTTTTGTATTACCCGCTTTCTGGAACCGTTCTTCACTGGACTCAAACCTATTGTCATGGTCAACTCATCTCTGCATCTCAAGTCTGTCGACATACATGGTGAGCTACTGAACAAACTGGTAACAGCAGAAAAGCCGACCATATGGAGGTAAGTGATCAGCTGGTAAACGTGAAAAGGAAAAAGTGTCATACCCCCATGTATAGCGTTCGTTTTAAAGACAAAATGCAGCCATACTTACTTTTGGCTACATAACTCGCAATCTCCAGAACTGTAAATAGGGCTATGTTTTCAGAATGAGCCTTGCCTTAAACAGTAGAAAGGCAGGTCAGGATTAAAATTTTATAGAGTGTCAGTATTGGTGGCACAGAATGTAAACAATAGCTCTGAACCAAATAAAAGTAACATATTTTGCTGATTGTTGTTGCTGAAAATAATTATTTATTGTTGAGCTATACTAAAAAACATTTAGAATATACTACAGACTGACAAAAGTTATAACAAATTAAGCAAAACAGAGAAAAAAAGCTGAGGAACAAAAGGTGTTTGGATAAACTGAACCAGGATTTCCTGGATTTGTGTTTGTTCTTATTTTCAGTCAAGTAAGTGAAATATTAGGCAGATATTTAAATTAATACTGCTCATACATATTTTTACCACCTGTTAAATTGAGATTGTCAAGATATTGCACTTTACTACCTACCGAGTCACTCTCTATATGATTTAACAGCTTCCACATATTTTTGCAGAGGTTTAGACAGCAGAAATAAGCAGAACAACATATTCAGTAGTACATTTACCATTCGATCCATGATTATCCATCTGACTATCACCAATCTAACTGTCATCAGTATGGTAACTGACCAAATGATGACGTAAGTGCTATTTGTAATAATTTTCTTTACTATCTTTGAATACAAACTTTAGGCTTTCTGCCTAGCTCAAACTCTTACCCTGTGGTTAAAAGTCCAATTGACG
>CAIGQZ010000690.1:7967272-7993555 GCA_903798205.1 Danio tinwini | reverse complement strand
TATATATATATAGATATTGGTAAAAAAAATCCTTGCTCTGTTAAATATTATATAAAAAAAACAAGGAGGGCTAATAATTTTGACTTCAACTGTAAGTAATCTAATTATTTACTTCATTCTAAACAAGGCATTAAGGAGTTGCATTTGGAAAATGCTTTATATTTTCTTAAACTCCATGACACTTTGCATGAATTATGGAAGTAACTTCTGTAAACTGATATACTGTATTCTGGTTTAGTATTTTTTCATTATTTAAATAACCTAATTTGCAAATCTGGATACATTGAGTCATTATTCCTCTCACAGTTTATCCACTGAATATTAAAAGGCAACTTTAGTCCATTTATTACTTTTAGCAGCCCTAAAGTTTCTTTAAGGCAAGTCATTTCAGTCAGCGGGCATTTTTGAAACACCTCTAGGGCTGTATGCTCGGCCATTCTATCTGAATGGTTGAACATCAAATTCTCTAAAACTGTTTGCCAAGCTTCCGATTACATTACATATTTTTAAACCACCTATAGAATTAAACATCAACTGTCTCATAAGTTTAGTTTTTAAAGGTTCGAATAAAATAAAATCAGGATTTTTTTTTAGGTTGCCTGAGCTAATGCGCATGCACACTCAAAAAGCATGAGGTCACGACACCAACCTCATTTACGGCTGTGTTGCACATTATCATCCTCTGAATAATGTTTCATCAGATTGGGCTGATTTTCTGAAGTAATTTATAACTTGGTCTTGTTGGCGAATCTCCTCCAGAAAGGACAGCTATTTTGTTTACAAGTTTGTGGGCATTTGAGAAGTTGCTGTCATGTGATTGACAGGATGGACTGTACCTCTGAAACATCAGTCTATAATGATCAATGACTGGCTACTGTACTAGTAGGTGGAGCTTTATTTGCCATATTGACCGTTACAGTTTTCCCCATTCAAAACTGTACAAGTGACAATATCTTGTGTATTCTATAGTCTTTGGCAGCCCATGAATAACCCCAAAACAAGTCTTTTTGGAATGTAAGTCTGTAATATTACTGCATTTTACAGACTTACTGTATATTGAATGTTACTGTACTCAAGGGAATAAAAGAGAAAACATTCTGTAGAAACAAAACACAGTTAAAAGATCTTTTACCACAGGAATGCCTGTCATATTAGTTTTATGTTAAAATGCCAAATACAAATAATGCACTAAATCAAATGTACCATTCACTCAGTTTACACAAATTTTAAGAGCTACCTTATTATTTAAAGTGTTATTATTTGTTTGACTTATTTTGTATGAAAGTTCCCAAACCAAGTGTTGCCAAGGTTTGGACAGCACATATTGATTAATGGCAAACATGTCATTACGATATGACACTGTTCGATGTTGCCTCCAGTATTTTAACTTATCAACATACAATTTGTCTTTATTGGTACTACTAAACATAACAACACCACAATCCAAAAACAGTCCAGGAATCAAAAACCAGATAGAGCAAAACATGGAACACACAACAATACTGAGCAGGAAATGAATGATTATGTGGTGATTAAATAGCCCAAATAATCAGTGAGGATGATCTGCAGCTGGGTGTGTAAAATCTTGGGGTGATCTAGAACTGGTGTGTGAGTGCCAGGCATGATGGGTTTTGTAGTTCGGTAAAGTGGCAGATTTATAGTTCTCCAGCAATCTGCAATTAGATCACTGGTGATCATAACACTTTAGTTCTTGCTTGGACCAAGAATAAAAATGAAGAGGGAAAAGTCACAATGATAATAGTGTGATTAAGGTCTGCTGATTTCTTTACTGCTTATCAATATTGCAACTTAAATAGAAATAATCCATGACTTAGATTTGTTTACTTTGAGTATGACTTTAGTTAGATTAAGGTGGTCATTGATTTTTGGTCAAATACTAGATTCTTTGGGACCATTTTTACGACACAAAACTGGAAACATTTTATACATTTTACCTATTAGTTTACACAATATTGTTTTTGGAACTGAAAAGTGGAAGTTTTTGAAAATGCCACCATTGTCGTGTCTATGTAAACACCCGAAAAGTCTTTGAAAATGATGACGAGAACACACATGCATCAGTGTTTAGAGAAGTGTAGGTTAAAGACAAGCGCAAGCAAACATAAACAATGGCGGAGTATGTGGTAGTGTTGTTGCTCAAGTGTTTCCTCAACAAAGTGTGAATTTACTTTACATTACAACAAAAAAAGGAGCTGCATCATAAAGAAAAGAATTATACATAAAAAATTATACATAGTAACAGTGATGGGGGTAACGCATTAAGATTACTTAATAACATTACTTTTCTAAGTAAAGAGTAAAGTTATGCATAATATTTGAGTTACTTTTTAAAAAATGTAATAGGAGTTACTTTTTATTTAAATTAATTTGCTTTAAAAAAATAATTGCTGAATTAAAATGATTGTAGTTACAGTAATCCATGCACACAATGAGAAAATGTGTTCGTTATTTTAAACGCATCGAACAAAGGAAAAAGTGGATTGTCTTGATGGATGGTAACTAATTAGACAAAAAGTACAAAAGTAGCAAACACATTGCTTTAAACTTTCAATTATCTGATGAAGATGAAGTTCTCAGAAGGCAACATTATCCTACATTACTATTTTTTGATGTGTCTTTAAAAGGTAAATGAAGGTGTAGGTTATACCATCCGTTGTTAATTGCAGAGCTCCTTTATTAAAAAACAAGAACTGTAAAACATTTTACTTGGTTTAACTTACAAACTCAAGTTCACCAGCTGCCTTGGAAATGTGTCAACTCAACTCGGAGAGATTCTTTGTTTCAACTTAAGATGTTGAGTTTTAGTTATATATATTGTGAAACTCAACATCTTAAGTTGAAACAAAGAATCTTTCCAAGTTGAGTTAACTCACATTTTCAAGGCAGCCGGTGAACTTGAGTTTGAACCAAGTGAAACGTTTTAAAGAGATCAAGCCTCAATCAGGTAAAAAGTAATGCAAAAGTAACTCAAAAGTAAAGTAACGCATTACTTACCAAATAAAGTAAATAAGTAAAGCAAATAGTTATTTTTGGGGGAGTAACTCAATATTGTAATGCATTACTTTCAAAAGTAACTTTCCCCGACACTGCAAGTGCAAAGTCATTGAAGGTACATCGTCACTTCAAGGTAACAGCCCCAAATACTGGCATAATACAGCATTTTGGGCCATTCTCTTGAATATGTACAGATAATTTTTGAAAACTTGGTTGTGTATGGGTGAAACTTTTTCAAAACTATTTTAAAAGGAAAAACATTTTCATTTTTGGCTACAATGCAGTCATTTAAAATAGCCTTAATCAGAGTATAGTCTTTATATCGGAATATTGTTGTCCATGTGAAGTGTGAAGTCGTGCTCCTCTTTGTATAAGCATATAATTGATGCTCCTTTTAATGTTTCATCAAACTTTATTGGATAATTGGGTGTTGGGTCAAGCTGTGATGCAAATAACGTAATTATCCTTCATTTTGTAATTATCAGCCTTCCTTTTTTACCACATGGTAGCACGGATTGTTTAGTCTTAAATTTGCATTTAAGTAGATATTTTGATTGCTACCGGTAAGCTGATTAAAAAATCATACTGTTCTCTGTCCTAGAAAGATTATTTATAACTCTCATAAAACCAAAAACCATCATCACCCCCTGTCGTGCCAGGAGTCAGTTGGACAGTATGAGCAGCTTTCACAGCATTCAGTTTGGGGATTAATGCAGTTACCCACGTCGCTTTGCTCTGCTCTCTGATTTTCTCATAATGTTCATCTGAGCCAATTCACTCATCGTATTCATGGGAAATAAGATTAGATTCAATTTTGCAGTTTTATTGCATGTTTACTCTTTTCTTTTGTTGTTTGGACTTGCTAAAACTAAGGAAGTATTTTAAACAGATTGTAATATTAACAGCACTTTTATTAAGTAATAATGTTTTCAAATTAAGCAACATCACAGTAAATTGTTTTATAAAGTTACAAAGGCTTATGTCAAGTATATGCTTCACGTTTTGTACTTTATATTGAGTAAAGAATACTGGGAAAATAGGATGTGTCATGGTTTCCACAAATAATATTAAGCAGTACAATAGTGAACTTATTAGGCCATATACATCTCGCAGCAAAAGCTGTTCGAGCTTTCTTTGTTGCGGTCCCAAGGCTCTGGAACAGTCTCCCTCTGAACATCTGGATTTCTCCATCATTGAATGCTTTTAAAAAATTTCAAAGACTTATTTTTACTCCTTTGCCTTTGAGTGATGCAAGCATGTTATTATATATCTGTATCCTTTTCTTATGTTTTTAATACAAGTTTTTTTTATTTAAATATAAAATTTTATTGTAAAGCACTTTTGATCAACTACAGTTGTGTAAAATTCATTCATTCATTCATTCATTCATTCATTCATTAACTTTTCTTTTCGGTTTAGTCCCTTTATTAATCTGGGGTCGCCGCAGCGGAATGAACCGCCAGCTTATCCAGCACATGTTCTACACAGCGGATGCCCTTGCAGCTGCATTCACACACATACACTACGGACAATTTAGCTTACCCAATTCACCTATGTCTTTGGACTTGTGGGGGAAACCGGAGCACCCAGAGGAAACCCGTTGTGTAAAATTGTGCTCTATAAAAAGTTTGCCTTACCTTGCCTTCTTTTAATTGTCCAAACCATAGTGTTTTAAGAGGTAGAGTATTTGTATTAGTATTTGAGTTACTTTTAGTAGATTGAAACAATATGTTGTTTAGGTTTTTTATTTATTGACAAAAAAATAATCAAAATCTTTGAGTGCTATTTATTTATTTAGTTGTGTGATTCTACATCCAAAAATAAGTTGTTTCACACTTTCTGTTTATGTATTGTTCTCAGTCTAAAGAGTTTAGGGTTTGAAGAGGACTTGTGCAATAGCTAAATTCTACATAGCAAACAGCAAATTCAATATCACTCACTCTTATTTGTGGGCAAACAAATTAACTTCCCAAGCTGAATGCAACACATTGCGCTGCTGCCTACATAACTAACAATGAATGGTTTGTTGGTGTTACATAATCACCCCACAACTGACCACTGAAGATCATTTCAGATTTGAATTAACTATTGACTGCCTTTTAATTGTGACCAGTAATTACATTGCAGTGGTCTATAGTGTTATTGCTGGGATGGATTTGACATTGTCAGTATGCTTTATCTCTTGCGTGTGGCTAATCTGTGGTTGATGTCCATCAATGAGCACTCATTTGTAAAGCCTCTGCTCTGTTAGCACCATCAGGACCAGTTAGCATCAGCTTTTGGCATTTGCTGAAGGTCCCTTACCCTTTGCCGTCCCTATCAATCACAGCCTTCTGCCGGACAAGTCGAGTCGCAGTGACGGCTGTCCTTGTGGAGCAGGAAGAGCAGATATGCGTCCCAGTGTGCTCTGCGGATTCTTGGATGACCTCTTGCTGTCATGTGGCTTCACCCTGCCTACTGTAAGAACATCTTTAAATCCTTCAGGGACTGAAATCAGGGTCAACTGAGACTCACTGGTCCCTTAAGGATCAGTATGATAAGGAGAAATTGAAAATAATAGAGGGTAGAAGAGAAATCACTGTAGACCATTTTCGGAAACTGATCCCTTGTCTGCTTGAATTGTTGATACATCTTTAACAAAAAATATCTTATTCCAGGTTCAGATTGCACAAGCATTGAGCTTTGTGGTCATTTGTAAATAAAAATGGGTAATGGGAGCAAGAATTGATCATTTTATTTTGGATAATGTGTAATGGTGGACGAAAACCCATGAAGAACTTCTCAACATCCAAATAGAAAGACTAACATGTAAGAAAGATAAGTGTTGTTTAGTGCTGCTTGGTAAAATTAAAGGGTTAGTCAGTGGTGTAAAGTAACAAATTACAAATACTCAAATTACTGTAATTGAGTATTTTTGTCCAGGAATTGTAACTTACTAAGTAGTTTTAAAAATGACTTTTACTCCACTACTTTCCTTCAACCTGCAGTCACTACTTTATCATTTCCTCTCTATGGGGATTAGTAAAATCAGTCCTGCTATTCCTGTCCAATCAAATCGCACATAGAAAGTTAATTGCATCATACTGAACTACTAAGACATGCAGCAAACTGTTTGGAAGCCTTAAAAGTCTCCAAGAAGATACTTTACACACAACGACCCAGAGACTGTTTAGACTGAATGTCACTGATGAGAAGATGATGGATGTTTACTGTATAATGACCGAAATGGCCTTAAACAATCACTAAATGCAGTAGAGAATGTTACATTTACACACACACACATACAAATTACATGTAAACGCATAAACTTTTCCCAGTGTAATACTCACTACTCACTACTCTTAAGTACTTTTAAAAGGGCTACTTTCTACTCATACTTTGAGTAATCGTTACAACTGATACTTTAACTTTACTTGTACTACATTTTTGGGCAAGTAATGGTACTTTTACTTGAGTATGATTTTCTCTTTCCACCACTGGGGTTAGTTCATGCTAAAAAAGAAAAAGAAAATGTTGTTATTAATTACTTACTCTCTTATAATTCCAATACACTGAGACCTTCGTTCATCTTCAGAACACAAATTAAAATATTTTCAATGATATCTGAGAGCTCTCTCATCCTCCATAGACAGCACCAGCGGCATACAGTCTGTTTTGAGCAGAGATGCCAGAAGTAGGGCATGTGGGCCAAAGTTGGCCCATTGAAACTTTTGATTTGGCCCACTGTCCAATCTGAGAGGAGAAGTGAGTATGATGGAGAGGGTAAATTACCCATGGCAACTTTATTTATCTTCGGCCCACTAGCCTCAATCAAGTTTGTTTTTTTGGCCCTTCATAAGAAAAAGTTTGGGCACCCCTGATTTTGAGGATGTTGTCTTGGTATTTTACTAGACTTTGAGTGAAATATCTTAATCTTCATCAAAAAATTTTTTATTTGTCTTAGAGATATGGAATGATACCGCAGTGAGTAATAATTGATATAGTTTAATCTAGCCCTTTAATATAGACAACCTACAGTGGTGTGCATTTGTGCATTCCAGGAACGTATTTACGTTTACACATTTTAACGTTTTGGTTTTGCCAAGTACAATGTGATCCTGGATTAACATCAGTGTTGATCCTGGAACAACATTTTTGTTTGAAAATGTAATCCATACCTATTACATACCCCTAAACACAACTATAACTGTAAATTATTCACAAAATCAGAGGGGAATAATAGTTGGATAACAATCATGTAGAAGAGCATAAACCTAACCGTAAGCCTAAACTTAACATAAACGATAAACATATCCCTTAATTCTGATTGGGTGATTGTAATGTTGTTTTAGGATTACCATAGATGTTAATCCAGGAACATGTCCTACTTAGTGAAATCAGGTTGGCGGTTAGGATTAGACTTTCCTTTTTTGTCAAAATGTACAATATAGTGATTCAAAACATGTTGGTTAGGTAGGTAGCCATTTATTGTTGACACTCTTTGTCTAAAGAAGTTAGTCAAAAAAAATTTTTGAGGGGTGGGGTCCCTCAATACATTTGTGATCTGTGCTATTTGCAGTGCATTTCTGTATATGCATGTGTTGTGAGAATTTGCGTTAGCGTGTGTCGTCATATTGATGAAGATGTTTTCTTATCTTGCAGAGCTGTCTTGGCCACTGTAGTTTAAAGTTGTAATGGAACTAAATTCAACAGCAGTTTGCAGAATGTGCCATTCTGAATGTGCCCTCTGCCTACAGCATTTATTTCAAGCTCTCTGCTATAATCAATAAATAATGTAGTCTTTCTGTGTCTGAAATAAAGCAGGTCTTATTCTCGGAGGTGATTAAAAAGAGAAGATTGAATGTGCATAGACAACCATTCCATTGGCACATGCAGTAACCAACACACTCTTCACACACACTCACCACAGGCTCGTATACAATATGCTATATGCTCATTGTCATTCTGTCATGTATAAAAGTCCTTGTAAAATGTTACCTGAATGAGAGTGTCTTATAAATCTGGACCTCCATAATAGAAGTACATACAGTACTTCGTGCTCTATGACTTTCATCAACCTTGTTGAATTTATGCTGCCATAAATTAAAACCACAATGTCATTTAAAGTGGACAGCAATATAGTATTATGGGTATGGGTCAAATGTGGATGTTAAACCACAGATTTGATGGTTATGTATGGTTTCAAAAATCTTCACTGTACTGGAATGAAGAATCATGATAAACCATTGTCTTTTATGGCACAGTAAGTGCACAGACAAATGAAACATTCATCTAACATTTATCACTTTGGAAACATGTGTTGGTAAACAAAACCTTTATGAGAGACTTCTGCACCGGAGGAATGTTTTCACCGAACTTTTAAAATTTTAATAAGTTAATCAGGTTTCAACTATTTTAAGTTGAAACTTATACTTAAGTTATACTTTTAGTCAGCTTGATTAATGTAAGTTGAGATGACTAGAAAAGTTAATTGAATTCAACTAAAATATTTATGGCAGCAAGATTTTATCACAATGATACGTTAATTGAGCAAATTTTTTTGTTTTGTTTTTTTTCAGTATTTTGAAGTTTTACATATACTTTAAACTATTGTCCTTTTTTGGAGCAATTTGTTCTGCAGCGTAATAATAGATACGCAACACACAAGACAATACACAACATTGATAGTTCTAAATACAGCAACTACCTCTTGCTATTACGATTCGGCAAATAAATATCACGAGAAACAAATGAAAATATATATGTATATAGAAGGCTGTTACCTGTCTGTGGCATTTTTTTGTTGTTTTTTCTATTTCATTGATATGTAGCACTACAAGTTGTCAGGGAGAGTCCTTCTTCCAGTCTTCAATCACATAACCTATATGCATGTTAACATAAAAATTCAAGATACACAAGAAAACAATCAAGAAAATGTCTGGAGAGAGATTTTTTGTTGTTGAGGAGCAATCAGTTGCTTAGTTCCTAATAACAGAGCACCTATAACTACTACATGAAGGCTCTTATTGTCTCTGTGATAACCACAAAAGCATGAGTTTCTGATGTTGTATGTATTATGTGTTCAGACTTTTCCATTTCCAAGTGTTCTATTTACAAGTATTTGACAACATCAATAATAATGGTGCACTACAGGTTTGTGATTGTGTGTAGAATAATGCATTTGTGTGTTTCTTTATACATTGGGAATGCCGGCGACTGGCTTGACATGCATAATACGAAATTTTGTGTCATTTGTTGGTTTGGATGGGGGGTTGTATGCGCGGAGTGGTGGGGATGTCTAGTGCCTGTACCAGTACCATGCAAAGACTTACCGAGTGGCATATGCTGGTTCGTGAACTTCAGAGCGGCGGGGGTGTTTGGTGTCCCTGGTCTGTACTATGCACCAGGTTTCGGACAGCTGCTGTGATCGGATATTATGCCAAGGTATTATAAACTGTACCAAAAAGCTGTGGACCGGGGGGCGGTGGGGGCGGCTGAAATTACAGGAGTTTTCTGGGAGAAAGTACTAAATGGGAGATGGGTCTGAAATACAGGACACTCCCGGGAAAAACGGGAGTGTTGGCAGGAATGGTTTACATGAATTGCTTTATGAATGTTCTTTTATGAACTCGTTTTCCATGTTATAGCCCATAATTCGATTAACATCATTGCATCACCACGCTATTCAAGTTTTCTCTAAAGTTTCATGTAATTTTCGGTGTTTCGTTTTATAATTTGTCGACTTTAACTGCAGTTTGGCACTTTCACTTTCATTCAGGAACATTTCATGCATGCCCCGTGACAAACGAGATATTGGATGTGCTGGAAGAGTGTTAGTTTAATGGAATTTGATACCGCACAACGTATGGGAAAAAACCTTCACATTTTGCGATGTTTGTCTGTGGTCCTTTACTGACTCGGTAGGTGCAAAGAATAGTGTCAAACAGCCATGTGTGTATAGACTATCCTGTCACAAAATGCGGCAAAAATCCTACACGAAGGAAATAGTTTCAGGTGTTTACATTGCTGTACTGCATTAACAATAAGGTTCATTAGTTAATGTTAGTTAATGCATTTACTAACATGAACAAACAATTAGCATTACATTTACCACAGTATTTGTTCATATTAGTTAACGTTAGTTAATGAAAATACAGTTGTTCATTGTTAGTTCATGTTAATTCACGGTGCATTAACTAATGTTAACAAACATGAACTTGGATGTTAATAATGCATTGGTGAATGTTGAATTATGAGTAATAAATGCTGTACAAGTGTTGTTCATGATTAGTTCATGTTAGTAAATGCATTAACTAATGAAACCTTATTGTAAAGTGTTACCTCTAAAATCAGCATACTCCACATGTCTTAATTCGATTTCTGTTTTGTTTGATTATGACTTTAATTGGATTAAATTTATCAAAAATCACTGTTTACATGGTAGACTCTTAAAAAAGAATATCTCCACATAGAATATTAGAAATATAGTAAAAATGTATATTTATGTATACATTATATATTTAGCATACATGTACATATCTGAAATTACAATAGTTGAAAAATATATTATGAAAATGCCTTTTTTGCAAAATTTTCAAATATATGTTGCAAATATGACATATATTTTACATATGTGAAATCCAAAAATGACCTTGTATGTCATATATGTCATTTGCATATATTTATATGTATCAGATTTCAATGGGTCATTTGCAAACATATGAAGAGGTGTAATTCATGCTTAAGTGAAGAAATCTAATATAAGATTTTGGAGATATATAAAAATAAACCTTGCTCTATGACCGGAAATATGTTACATTCATAGTAGGATGTTAATAATTCTGTTATCCACTTCATTCCACTGAGCATAAAACAGTGTTACTTTGTTGACCTCCCAGAAAGGATGTACTGTATGGAGCTTTTGAATGCAAATCAGGGCACATTTTCATACCCGTTTGTGTTCACTGAGATTATGCGTGTGATGGAAAAAAAAGATCTATTAATGACTACCCCTTTATCTAGCAGCTGATAGCCTCTGATCTTTTCTCTAAATATCCCGATCTGATTATTAACTGAGTGAGATAGCATTCGACTATACAGGACTCATAAATGAAGGCTTGTAGAAGTCCTGATTAAGGCAGACTTCTCTAGATATCTCTTCTGAAAGCAGCACCGCAGCTCCCTCATGGAAGGAGTGATCTGATTGCCACAGCTGTTCGTTATTCAATGCTTTCCATTTCTTTTATGTCCATTTTTTCCCACTAATCTGCATGCAGAGTGTAAAAATAACATTGGTTGCTTTGAATGCTTTAGAAACGTAGAGTGATCTGAATCTTAAGTGATTTCTGAAGTGATTCATGTTAATTTTGAGATATTGACATGCTTCGGCAGTAACACTCAGTTCATGAATGGGGTCACTTTGATGACTGACCTCAAATGGAAACCGCTGTGTGGCAAAATAATATTGTTCTGGTTAGTGAAGAAATCATTGAAAGTGAACTAGCTAAACACTTTGAGCTGCTGCGAAGTCCAGACATACAATAGTATTGGCTCTGACTGAGGGAAGCATTCTTAGATGATGTTGGTTCTCTACAGGTGAGTGGAAATGTCATGTCTTTTGTCTTCATGATGTACTGGATACACTTGACCAAACCACTGTGCACCCCTACAAAGACTCTGTCCATTTGCCTCACCATTGGTGGTCCATTATTACAGACCTCTGCAGGGAAAATACCTGCGTTGTGCATGAATTAATCAGCAGACTACCTCATTGTACTTTCATTTCCATCCAACATTCATATAATGTTTGATATACTGGTGTCTAAAGTGATAATTCAACCAAAAATTGTTGGTCTACTTGTTCCAAACCTGTTTGAGTTTCATTCTACTGTTAAACAGAAAAGAAGATATTTTAAATATAGATAAAAACCTGTAATTATTGACTTCCATAGTATTTTTTTCTACTATAAAAAGACAATGGTTACATGTTTTCAGTTTTCTTCTAAATATCTTAAAGAGCCCCTATTAAAGGGTTTTTGAAAATGACCTTCCATGCAGTGTGTAACACAGCTCTAAGTGAAGTGAAATATCCAGCTAAGGCTTAAATCTGAAAGTACACTGTAATAGTCGTTCAAATGAATCGCCCAGGCCATTTGTTGCATGCGCAGACCTGAGAAAATTAAAAACCCTGGCCCCGCCCCCAAACACTGTAGATAGAAAAAGAGGAAGGCTAACACTGTAGCAGATTCCAGTTGAATCAAGCTGTGCTCTGAAGTGTGAGGGAAAGTTAGTGTTATTTTACCTAAAGATGACGCTGTGAAGAATCAGTGTTGAAGTTTATTTTGGCAAAAAATACCTCAGCATTATAGCCCCAGCCTTGTGCTGTGTTTCAGTTATTTTTCTGACAAGTGCCTCATCAATCTCCATGCTTACAATGAGGTATTATTGGCTGTCTTTTAAAGGAAGGATCAGAAAAGGCCATTGATGTATAGGACTTTGTTAGAGCTTGACAGGAACTTTATTTGTACATAGTTCATGGATCAGTTCCTTCCTCCATTTCACAAGTGTAAGTTAAGTGCGATTAAAATTGTGCCTCCTTGCTTTCTCTAGCTTGCAAATTATGTTTTAATTATGTTTTATTACTTGTAACCACTCACGCGGCTTGTACTGTATCTTGTTAATGTCATATCGTGTCTAAAACCATGTTGAAAATGCAACGCGTGCAGCTTTGTTTACGGATTTAAGCGCATTTGTAAGCTCACGATTTGTCTTTGCTATGACCACCATCTGCTTTTCCTACACACTTGTGGCGGTCAGGTTTCAAAATAATTCAGCTTTTGCCACTGTGTGGATTAATACTGAGTGTGTGTCATGGTTAAGAATAGAGCAATATGCTGGTGTTAAACTGAATTGCTTTAATGCACTCTTGCATTGGGCTCACACATACACTCTGCACTCTGACTACTTCAAAATTGTTGATAGGCTGTGGTGGGCGATTCTCTTTGTCTCGCGCTGAAAGCCAATCTCAATCGGACCAATCAGCGCAAATTAGCATTGCACTAAGGAGGGGTTTGGGAACGAATGAATCGCTGAGCGAATCATATGGGAGTCGTTGGAATAATTAGGTAAAAATAAATGCATATTATAAGACAATGAAAGTGTTTTTTAACCTTGTATGCATATCAGACTGTTGTTGGAGACCCCCAAAACCAAAATATGACCTTTTTTTAATGCATAAGGCTTTAATTAGTTTTTTAGCTGAAGAAGAAACTCACAAAGGTTTGGAAATAAAGAGTCAATTTTCGTTTTGAGTGAACTATCCCTTTAAATGTGCATTATGTCACTTTGTGTACAGGTGTAGCCACATCAGTCCTACTTGCTTCTTTCTTAATGGTTTTCAAACCAATGAATGACATTAAAGACCACATTTCTAATGTCAGTTGCACCGTCTCAGCATGGCACTAATGCAGATCTTCTTGCCTCACTCCAAGCAGGGTTTAATCGAGTGTTTGTAGCATGGGAGAGGAGTGCACTAACAAGGCCACTAAAGGCAGTGTCCTCTCACATCAGTCGCTAATGCACATCTTAAGGTCAAGGAAAATGAAGTTTACTCATACAGCTCTTTACTAGCTGCCTCTGTTACCTCTACCCCCCAAACCTCACTCACGTCAATGTAATCTCACCAGTGTATCTTTCTCTTCTATTCGCCCCAGCTCAGATTCAGATTCAAAACAGTGTTTCTGGCATGGAAAGCAGATGCAATATCAAGGACACTAAAGACAGCAGCAGCATCTAGTAGCAGATGCTAATGTACCTCCTGAGGCATGGGGAGTGAGGATTACCCATACAAGCCCCATTCAGATTACACGATTTTTATGGTGGTTTAAGACAGTCACTTTGTCAGATTATGCTATTTTGACTAGATAAAATCTTGATGTGTCTTGCGTAACAAATATGGCAGACTTCACATTACTTCACAATCAATCATTGTGGAACAACTGTGACGAGCATCCTGTCATTAAGAACCTGCATACCTTACAAATGTCTCTGTAATTGCCTACTAAGTGTTTCTGACAAATGACAGTTTCTCTGTTATGTATTTTTCTTTCATTTATTAAAACAATAATACAAAGAAAAGTAATTTTATTTTGAAGTAGTGAGTTTTTCTTTGTGTTGTTGAATATGTCTCTCTATCTGCTGTCTTTTTGTCAGGTTTCATTATGAGCGCACAGATGCATTGAATCAGGTGTCAACAAGTGGAAGCTTGCCGGTGTAGCAGTCGATTCTGTTCCCTTCTGGAATTCCAGTTCCCCTTCTACGAAGCATGTCCGCTAACAGAGTATGCAGACACACCCAAACACAACTGGATGTATGAAAAGCAAAGTGGTTCTAAAAGTACATATTTTTCCCGAACTTGAACATTCCTGGTCTACGCGCAATATTAAACTAGAGTGTATAAACTCAGACATTAGAAAAAAGCTAAGAATACAAACAAGAACCACAGAAAATATATAATGGGAGTGTAAGATTAATTTTATTAAGCTACTTTGACACTACAAGACATGAAAGCATTGCCAAAACTTTTGTCCCTTTTCGCTTTCCGTACATCCAGTTTTGTTTGGCTGTGTCCGCATACTGCATGCTAGCGGACACACTTCGTAAAGGGGGGACTGGAATTCCAGAAGGGAACAGAATCAACTGCTACACCGGCGTTTTGGTGAGATCCATTTAAACCAGACTGGAAGATCGTTCGGAGAGTTTCCTCTCTCCTTGCTTGTTTTTCTTTTTTTTTTTGATAAAAGTTATATGATAAAAGTTATAATGTATTTGCTCAGCGATATTTTCGAATTTAATGCTGAGTGTTGTTTATTACTGAGATCAATGTACAGAGATGAATGTGATGGGGAGGGTGCCATTTTTGTTTTATTAGGTTTCCTCATGTTTTGTGGTTAGTAAGTGAATGTTGTTTAATTTGTTTTAATTTATGTGCAGGTAAGATGGTTTTAAACTTAGGGCATCCGGTTTGCGGGCATCCAGGAGTCTCTGTGCATTTGCGGTAGACTCCCAGAACTTTCGGGAGACTTGGGATGTCTGGAATGACCTCCCGCCCTACTCATAATTCTCTCTTCATGTAGCCGTATGCCTATTACATATCCATAAAACACTGTGATATAGCCGGGCTCGGATCATATCGCTTTCTCACTACAATCGATCCACTCCAGAGTTCATTTCAATCAAGCCGAGACCACCTCATTCAGGCGATTGCTTTGGCGCGGATCAGAGCGCGATTGCCCTGTTCACATATGCCAAACGAACTGCGCTAACTGGGCAAACACGCCAGGTTCCAGAACAAAAGTCTAGGTGTAAAAGCACCCTAAGTTAGTTGTTGAGTTTTTGTTTGTTATTTTGGCTTTATCTCTGAAAGATTTTTATCTCTTCTTTTAAAGTTAAATGTCAAATAAATTTGACTTTATGTTATTTCTTCGGTCAATTGTCTTTGGTGTTGTTTTCTTTTGAACCGGGCTCCTCATTAATTTTAGAAGTGTCCTATTTATTTTTACTTATTGTTACAGATCTGGCTTGCTTTGTGGAGCCATGCAAAGTTTGGAAAACGTAACAATCACCCACATACTGTAAATGCATGTGTATTGTTTTCTGAATGAACTGTAGATTCATTCATTTGGATCTGTAGGAGCTGTTTTCCAGCAAAGGTTGTAAAACAAAGCAGAAGACAGCTGGTTCAATGAAACACTCTTATAATATTACTCGTATCCTATTGTGAACGAGAACATAATGAGGGATTTGTTAGTTTACACAGTGATTCCAGTACTCAATCACCAGACTGCAGAAGTGCCTCAGCTATTGATCGCCAACATTTATCTTTTTATTGTGTCTTGGTTGTCCAGCGATGACATATGATACAGTTAGGTGTACTGTTGCTCCACAAAGCTTTCTTCCATGTAATGAAACCATAGTAGTACTCTCTCCTTCATTTTGCCATTTTAAAGGAAATACAGAAGAAATTATATGCTCCTATTGGTTTGATGTCACATATATGATAGAGCTCATTGTGGATGACAGAAAAAAATAAAACATGCTTGAATTTCTGTGACGACGTTGTAAAACATTGCAGACATGGCAACAGTTGTCATGCACTATGATACACTGCAGGAGAAGATACTATTGATACTTGCATCCTGATACTCATTTGTTGATTGTGAATCCCCATAATATCAAGCAAATCATGCTGCAATCTGAACAAAATTATGTGACATGTACAAGGCTTAGGTTTACCCATAAATACTGTCACTGTTGATTGAAATAATAGATAGGATTGTTTCTTGCCAATTTACAGTTGTAATGTGATGCGACGCTGACAATGGAGGTGCGGATCCAAATACAGGATTTATTATGAGAATGGTCAGGCAAGCAATGGTCAATACAGAAACAAACAGATGTATACATGCAACCCAGAGTCTTGGTCAAATGACAGACGAGCAGTTAGTACAAGCGGCAAGCAACGTAAACAAACAGAACAAATCGAGATTAAAACACAGCAAGGCAAGGAAAGGAAAAGAAACCTCGTCGCAATGTACAGTTAAACAAAACAGCACTGGTGCTTGTGTCTGTGCTGCTTTTAAAGTCCATGTAATCAGTTTTGAACAGCTTCAGCTGAACAGGTGTGAATGTGTGGTGCATGACAGGATTTGTAGTCCATATTGTGACAGATTTGTAGTCCTGACTGAAAGTGAATGGTTCCCAGCGATCTACAAGCCTGGATCGCTGGTGATTGTGAAAACAGTTCATTTAAAAACTTTACTAAATTCTATATCACTGCTATTTGGCCATGGCACCAACATAACTCCACCCCACTCCAATTCAGATTCAAATTTCATGTTCACGTTCATTTTCATGTTTATGTTCATAATCATGTCTTCAGCATGCCAGGTAAGTGCACCCGTTCTAAAAAACTATTGACTAACACCAGTAACTAGAACTCTTAAGGTCAAGGAAGTAAGTTTTACCCATATGTTTGTCCTGATTTTACAAAGTAATTAATGTCCTGAGACCAGTATTTTGCATAATGTACCCAAGACAACAACTGTGTCAGCCAATTGTTAGCATTTTGGCTAACTCATCAATGCAAAATAAAGTTATCTGCCAATATGTAAAGACGCTAAGCATTAAATATTAATCTTATTATCATCACAAACAGATGTGGTCTCATCTTGCCGCTTTTGTAATGCTGTTTTAAATGTGATGACCTCACTAGAGACAGCAGCCTATAACCTCAGACATTAACATGAGGACAGAAAAGTGAGCTTTACCTGCACAGTTCTTACTAATGTAGCTGACCTTTTATTGCACATGCTAATCTTCTCATTTGGGGCATTGCACCAATTTCACCTTTTCACTTCAACATTCCTGGCATCATGTGGGATTCAAATAGCATTCCCAGCAAGGGAGGCAGATGTAATAACAAGCAGACTAAAGAACTCAACCTTTGGCATAATTTGCGAGTGTGCCTCTTGAGGTAAAGGGTGTAAAATTTACCAACACGGACGTTACTAGTTAGTATACATTACACTAGAGCAATTGATCTTTTGTAGGCAATTTGATTGACAGGGTATCCAGACAATCATAATATCGATATTCTGTGCCCCATCACTGCGCGCCACTTTCTTCTACAAGCATACAATAACATTGGCAATTAACAAAATGTGCTTGTATTGGACTTACAATGTATACCACAGCTACCTGGAGAGGCTGGGCATATATCAATCTTTTTCTGAAACCTAGAGTAGTGTAGAAAATGGATACATTTGTGTGGACTCCAGCCTCAACATCAGCTGTCAATCAGCGATGCTGCCACTAGCTGAAGGAACAACTCGAAATGCAAGGACTCAAGAGTGATAAATTAATCTTTTCTGTTATCAGACCAAGACGGCCCACCAAATTTTAGTTTAAGGAGATACGTGTCAACAACCAGTGAAATACCTGAGGATAATTACAGGAGAGATTAGCTAGCTTAAGCCGCATAGTCTGGAGTCCTAGATAAACAATGAATTCATCTTTACTGTCTCTTATAATTTCATAGATACATTATTGTCTTGTTCGAGATGCTCCTGTTGGAGAATTATGGGTTAGGGAATTCATTTGTAGCATTGTAATTTACTTCCATCCTTATAGCTTTAGTCTCATTTTGTTTTCATTCACACTCACATCCCATATATTTCCCTTGTATGCATATTGAAGACCTTAAGACTGCTTTTGTCTCAAATGAGTATGTAATCTTAACATAAATTATTCATTATTTCCCTGGGGACTGTGCAAATTAGTAGGGGAACAAAAGGGTGTTACTGAAAGCTTGTTGGACAGCAAGAAGTGGGGTCACAACAATTTCTCAGAACAATTTCTTAGGGAGAAAATGGATAAGAGGAGAAATTTGAGAATATTTATGTTTTTTATGAGCCTCATTCACACAACAAGCAACTAGCAGCTGCAAAGCGGCAAGCAACCATTCATTTTAACTGAGAGTGACTTCCGGCGACCTCTGTCTACGCAAGCGACAGCAATCTTTGCCGATTAGGTGGGTGTGTCGAGCGAAGCAACAAAGTTGAGAATCCTTTAACTTTATGCAAATAAAGAGCAACTTTCTTAAGCAACAGCCAATAGGAGCACCAGTAGAGCTCACATGATCCTCTCTCAGCTCACTCAGAGGTGGTTGTATCTATGCTGTATATACCTTCACAGACCTGCGTTTGCAGCAGGTCTCTACTCAGAGCGTCAGGCAGCTACAAAGTCATTTCTAGTGTGAATGAGGCATTATCCACCATATGTTTTACACAGTGGATGCCCTTCCAGCTGCAACCCATCACTGGGAAACACCTAAAAGATGTTGGGTTTCAACAATCGATTTGTTTTAGGACAATTTAAAAGAATTAAGTTAACTTATTAGTTTTTACAAATTTAAGTGGATTGAACATAAAACAATTAAGTTGTTGAAAGAAACTCAAGAAATTGTGTTGTTTTAGCACTTTAAATAAGTAGTTTACACAAAAAGCAAAAGACATTTTTTGAGTGTACACTGTAAAAAATGCTGGGATCCACATAATTTTGATTATGTTAACTTGATAATTTTAACAAATTATTAAGAGTTCACACTTAGATATGATTGATGTAATAGCAGATTTGGCATGCTGTCCTGGGAGAGAACCCTGAGCTTGGAGATAATTGAGCCCAGTTCTCCCGCCTGGTCAATAAGCATATAAGGGGCTCCGAGATCAGGTAGGTCTCGAGAGCTCCCCCTGGTAAAGGGAGGAAAAGGAGGAGATGGGGTGGAAGGGGGGATTCTTCCAAAACGAAGATAAGGTAGTAGAGTGAATTTGGTCTGTTGATTGTAAGCTTGAATCAATCTGATTGGATTATTGCTGATTATGGATGAGAGGCCAGCCGTGATCAATCATATCACATGCTCCTCTCAAAATTAGTTTGTAGAACTTCACTGAGTGGATTGAGCATAAAACAGTTAGGTAGTCCCAAAAAAAACTAAAGAATTGTGTTGTTTCAACTCATTTTAAATAAGTAGTTTGAACAAACAGCAAATATCTTTTTTGAGTGTATGTAATTTGCAAATATTCACATGCATCAGAGATTTCTATGGTATTTCGGAAAGACAACCTGAAAATCTCCACTTTGTTTTCTGTTTAGGTTACTTAGATGTAAGCGATGGCTAGTTGGCATGCTGTGTCACTGTAGACATCCCATAGATGCTCATAATAGTGTTTCTGGGAAAGAATGAAAAGACAACCTTTCCCATCATAAATTTGAGCCCAGTTGGGAATTGGTATGTTAGATTCACTTTTGAATATGGACATTTGCCAACAATTAGCTTGAGAAACATAAACGCCTTTCTTTGGTTTACCAGCAATTATCCACAGAAATGAAAAGCAGGCATGTGAAACAACAAGTCTCAACTGTGAAAACACTCTTTGGGGGACTCAAAATAATATTTACACAATTTTCTGATAAACACATTTCCTGTAAATTATCTCAGTGAAAATAGTATAGATCATGGACCCACATGTTGTCCTACATTATGCTGAAAAATCTGGACTGGCAAAAAACAAACAAACAAACAAACAAACAAACAAACAAACGTGAGTTTGTTGTGAGAAGGACCAAGTCTAATATAAATATTACTCATTATTAGAACGGCTGCTTAAATTCTTACATAAAAATGTTGAAATTAGCAGCTAAAATTGCACAAAAGATTTCTGATAATAAAGTAAAACTACATGTTTAGTAGTGATGTTTTAAAAAGATGTTTAGAGATGTTAAAAAAAACTTACCAGATGGCAGATGATTTGAATAAAACCTTTAGTTCAAAGACGTGCTATACGTGAATTGGGTAAGCTAAACTGTCCGTATATATGTGTGTATGAGAGACAACTTCATATTTGGATTTCACAAGCATAACATGTCATAAAAATGGCCATTTACATATATATTTTTTCAACCATTGGATTTAAAAGTATATACATAAGTTAATATATGTCAAATATATGACAATATATTTGAACATATGTGCAGTAGTGTGAAGTTACAAATTACAAATACTCAAATTACTGTAATTGAATAGGTTTTCTCAGAAATTGTACTTTACTAAGTAGTTTTGAAAAAATGTCCTTTTACTTTCACCTGAATCTGAATGCATTTTTAGTGCTGTATTGCTTTTACTCCACTATTTTCCTTCAACCTGCAGTTACTACTTTATTACAATTTGTCTTGTCTATGGTGATTGGCTAAAGTAGAATAATCAGTCCTGTGATTCCCGTCTAATCAAATCACACACAGAAAAATTGCATCAAACAGAACAATCTCAAGATAGATGACACAAACTTGTTACACACAATGACCCAGGGACTGTTTAGATTGCTTGTCACTGATGAGATAATGACGAACACCAACTGTATGATGACTGAAATTGCCATATGGCCTTAAACAATAACTAAACGTTTTCACACACATACAAATTGCATGTAAATGCATAAACGTTTCACAACATAATACAATTCACTACTCTGGAGTACTTTAAAATAAGCTACTTTATGAGTAATATTTACTCATAGATACTTTTACTCTACTTCCACTACATTTTTGTGTAAGTAATGGTACTTTTACTTGAGTATGTCTTTTCAGTAGTCTTTCCACCTATGCATATATGAAAAATACATACCTGTACATGTAACCGGCAATTTATTTTATATTTTAAAATATTAGTTGCACATATAAGACATATTTTATATATGTGAAATCCAGATATGAACTTGCATGTCATATACATTGTTTGAATATATCTATACAGTATATCAGATTTATGTATGGAATATGATACGGTATTAATATTTAGATATACATCAAACTTTGATCAAAAAGACAATATATTCCTTAAACATGAATGTTCTGGTTCAAAAGTAAACTTAACGCTGGTAAAAACATTAATATCTGATAGCCTTCTACATTGCTACAGTGCTTCCTTGAGCCATAATTGAAAACACTTGCCTACGCCAGAGCAGGAAAAGTCATTGTGCCTTCACCCTCCATCATGTAAACTATACACATCTGTAATAAAATTCAAAGACAGTCAAAATCTAACAGTCCTTTTTTACAGCTGTCACAGGAATCTATCCATGCACCATCTTGAAACGATTTACCAGGTTTAGTAAACGGCTGTTTGTGGCACTGCATACAGTCTTCACAGTATCTCAGCTGGATTTATTCCACTCAAGGGCCTGCAGTCCCCAGATCAATGCACTGTCATTCTATTTGTGGCTCTTTCTGACTCCAGGGCCTCATATCATTGATGCCTGGACAAAATGTAGCTCCCAGCAGATCAATAGCCTGACCTGTTACTAATATCTGCCATAAATTATGGCACACGGATCATTTAATTAAGATAAATTGATCTGCACTTCGATGGAAAGTCATTGTTTAGCTTAATTAGGAAATCATGTTTTAAAAGAACGTTCCAGTGTGTTCTCTGAATTCCCACAGCACACACCAGTCCGATGCCACTATTGTTTAATGCAAATATTCTGTGTGTAACGTTTTTCAATTTTAATGCTAAAACATATCTTTTAAAAACTGTTTACATTCATTAATTCATTTTCCCTCGGCTTAGTCGCTTATTTATCAGGGGTCACCACAGTGGAATGAACCGCCAACTGTTTACATAAATTTCGCATATCAGTGCTTCCCACACATAGGGCTCTATCATACACTCAGCACAATAAGGTGCAAGACATGTTTGGTGCGATTAGTTGCTATTTTCAGACCAACGCAACCCTAGTTTTTCTGTTTTGCACCACGTTGTTTAAATACCAAATCCATTTGCTCCACTTTGTGGACTCATGGGTGTGCCGGTCTATAAAAGAGGTGTGTTAAGGCGCATTGTTGGAACATTGCTATTTTGTGAAAAACTAAAATAGATTGCATCATTGACCAAGTAAAAGCAAGTCTAAAGTCCATCGCAGAGAGCGTTAGTTATGCACCTATGCAGGTTCAAACACTTAATACACATAGGTTGTACAGCAATACACAAATATCTTTACATATGAAAAAAAAATTAAGCATTAAAATGTAAAAAAAATATATATTATTTACTTCATAGATCTAAAAACACTACCTAGTATATTTATTGACTCTTTTTTTTTTTTTTTACTATTTTTATAATCCTTTTACACTCTTTTGTATCCACCTAATATAACAAACAACTGTGACCAATTAAGTAGTGGAAAATTCTCTTTCATTTATCCATTTTGTTCTGTGTGCACGTGACATGTCAACACTCCCACAGACAGTCTCACATGCTCACGTGTTCTAAATCTCCAAAATCATTCAGGATTTGGCTTTTGTTTTCTAAATCTGTGATTAATCGTATGCATTTTTGTATTTTACTTAAGCATACTTTCGCTTGCCTTTGCAGCTGACTGCGCTCGCACAGTCACAAGAGCGAGAGAAACATTCAATAATTCATTTTTGAATCTAAACAACTTCAGAAATACTCAGAGAGGATGAAATGACTGGTCTAAACTGGCTGCAAAATAGCTTATATGTACATCATTAGTTAATCAATGCATTTGCCTTTGTAATAAAGTTTACGGCCACCTGGCCGCCGGGAAGAAGGAGGCGGAGAATCGACGATGATTTAAAGAAATATTTATTAATAAAATGGACAGCAGCTCCTCACGGAGACTGCCGTCTAAACCAAATCAAACGGACGGCAGCTCCTCACGGAGACTGCCGTCAAACTGAAAGCAAAAGTAAAACAGCATGTCCGGGCCCGGTCCTCTCTCTCTCTCCTCTGCCATCGTTCCTCCTCTTATAGTCCAGAGCTCCTTCCGTGGGATTGGAGGCAGGTGCACGCCACAGGTGTATCTCATCTGTGGCGGGCCTCGTTTCGCTCCCACGGCTCTCGGCCACGCCCTCTTGCCACATACCCCCATCTCCCCTCACAGGCCGGTGGCACCCTGTGGCTGTGCATACTCCGGGGGGGGGTTGGCGCCACAGCACCCGCGAGACCTATATGAGACGGGCAGAGAGAAAAGGAGATGGAGAAAAAAGGAGGAAAGACAGAGTAGACAGAGAGGGGAGAGAGGAAAAAAAAATGGGGTTCGGTTCTCCAGACATGCTGCCACTCGGTCCTCAACCGAGGGCCCGGTCCTCTCTCTCTCTCTCCTCTGCCATCGTTCCTCCTCTTATAGTCCAGAGCTCCTTCCGTGGGATTGGAGGCAGGTGCGCGCCACAGGTGTATCTCATCTGTGGCGGGCCTCGTTTCGCTCCCACGGCTCTTGGCCATGCCACCTCGCCACAGCCTTATTTAAATAATCTACACATTTTAATCTTGTAATTATTATACATTTTATAGATATTGTCTGCATTTGCTTTCCTTTTTCTGTCATTTATTTCTCATTTGCTGTATATTTTATTAATTGATGATGCACTTATGTACAACACAGGCTCATTCTGAAAACTCTATATACATTTCTGGAGACCGCCAAATACGTCCCAGGAGGTACTTTTTTTTCAGTTTTTGTTTTCGCAAATCTAACATAGTGCGCTGTATATGCTTTTTAAGATCTTAAATTTCTCTGCCACTGGTGCCTGCTGTTCTCGCATAAATCCACCGGATGCCTCTGTGGACTGACTGACTGATTGATTGACCGATCGTCTTACCCACCCTTCTTCTTCCCTTAGCCCAACCAATAGTATTTTAAAAAGCACAGATTGTTCCAACCCCACCCACTTCCCTAAACCCAACCTACAATTTTAACTTTTGACTTGAACCTTGTCATCATGGTCATTTCCTCTATGCATCTCAAGTCCACCAACATACATGGCGAGCTAACTGGACAAACTGGTAACAGCGAGAAAGCCGCCCATACGGAGGTAAGTCGGAACGGCATCATACCCCCCATAACGTTCATTTAAAAAATTAAATGCAGCCATACATACTTCTGGCTACATAATTCATGATCTCCAGAAACGTATATAGGGCTACGTTTTCAGAATGAGCCTATATTACTTATAAAGGCTATATAGGCGATTTTATATATCTAAAATGCTTTGGCATTCAAGTTTGCTTTAAGCTTGAAAATTTTTTTTTCTGTCAGTGGGTGCAAATGTCTCCTGAATATCATAAAAGTAAGAGAAATTGTGAATTTCTTATTTTTATTTCAACAGTTGTTTTTTTTTTAACCAATTAAACAGAAACAGTGTATAACAGTGTCATAATAAATAAAATTATTGTTAAAAAATGTATTTATGTTTTGTTTGTCGCATATAGTTAACTATTTATGTGATGTGTGTAAATGGTGTTTCAATCCGGCTACCACTGCAAGTATATTTCAAACCTGTGGGAAGTACTGCATATATAATAGAATTTAAATGATATAATTTATTAATTCCTGTCATACCAAACTAAATAATACTGTGTAAAGTTTCTTGCTTTATTCTTGCAGAATAAAATACAAATAAAAATGTATTAATTTAAATTAATTGTAACTTTGTAATTGTGTAAATAGTTTTGTCAAATCAAGCATATAAAATGTCAAATTACATTAATTTAAATTAAATAAATGTAATGGCTTGTTTATTTTAATCATTCTAATTGATTAAATATAATACACCTACTGTTTAGTCAGTATTCATAAGCAAATTATAAAAAAAATATTATTCTGTGTCTATGGAAGATTACTTTATGTAATACTAGAAAAGCTATTTTTTGCACATTCAATCCCTAAATTGTTACATCATTTATAGATCACTTAAGATAGCCAGAAAGCATATCTAATGTCCAATGTCAGGTTCAGTCATGCAGTCATAAGAACACACTTGCACATCACGTCAATGAACAGTTGCACACAATTTAACATAATTATAGGATGCAGTGTCCACGAGTCAGCTGACCCACACAAAGGACTAAGTGTTGCATACTGGCATAGGACAGTGTTTATTGATCAGAGCCACTGATGCCTACTGAGTGGGAACAATGAGGGGGTGGTATGAGCTTCACAGGGCCTGAAATAACATTTCATGGGTGGTCCAATTCACCTCTGGGCTCAATGAGATGCTTATTGGGAACATATAACAAACAAATGCATCAAAATTACAAACATTCTCAATGAACAGTGCATTCTCTTTTTCTCTCATGTCTCAAAATCATCCACTGATACTGGTCAAGCAATTGGGATCAATGATATTTTTTTAAATGCTTTTAAAAGGAGACTACAAACAATACAGTTAAAACAAGTATTTGTTTTTATAGTATAACAGTATTTCAATTTTGAAATATTTTTACAGTTTAAAGTAATACGTTTTCAGACTGAATGTAGTTTTAAATGTTTTAAAAGGTTATTCCTGTGATTTTAAAGCTGAATTTTCAGATTCATTAGTCATTAGAAGACTAAATTAGTTCTCTTGTGAAATCTATTCTTTTTCAAATATTTTGCAAGAGAGAGTTTGTTTCTTTGACACATTTTTAAACCTAATAGTTTTAATAATTAATTTCTAAAAACTAATTTATGTTGCGCAATTGAATCCTTAATTAGGCTAACTAGGCAAGTTAGGTTAATTAGGCAAATCATTGGACAACAGTACTTTGGATAGGATTTTTTAAAAAATATTAAAATATTGGCTTTTAATGTTTTTTTTTTATTACAGCCAAACTAGAAGAAGAAAAAAGAAGAAGAAGAAGAAGAAGAAGAAGAAGAAGAAGAAGAAGAAGAA
>CAIGQZ010000690.1:7929972-7967262 GCA_903798205.1 Danio tinwini | reverse complement strand
AAGAAGAAGAAGAAGAAGAAGAAGAAGAAGAAGAAGAAGAAGAAGAAGAAGAAGAAGAATATGAAATACGGTGAGCAAATTTCTTAGCTCTGCTAAATATCACTTTGGAAATATAAAAAAATAAAATAAAAACAGGGATAATGATTTTTAACTGTATTACTGTACATGATCAAATGTTTTTTACACATTCCAAACATCATTCTAGAAAATATACAGTACTGGTCAAAAGTTAGGGGTCATTTTTTTTCATGTTTTTTTTTTTAAAGAAAATTATTCTGTTCATCAAGGTGGCATTTAATAAATGTAAAAAAAGTTAAATATTTATAAAAAAAATAAAATAACTGCTTTTTTATTGTGTGTAGATTCAAACAAAAATATTACTCCAGTCATTATTGCTTTTATTACTTTTACCATTAATAATATTTATTAATAATAATAATAATAATAATAATAATAATGATAATAATAACAACAACAACAATAATAATAATAATAATAATAATTAATATCAGAATGATTTCTGAAGGATCATGTGACTCTGAAGACTGGAATGAAGCTGACAATTCATCTTTAAAATCACTGGAATAAATTATTAAACTGTTATTTTATATTGCAATAACATTTCATAATTTTACAATTTGTACTGTATTTTTGATCAAATAAATGCAGCCTTGGTGAGCAGGATAAGCTTATTTTAAAACATTTTAAAATCCTACTGACCCCAAACTATTGACCGGTAGTTCATTCATTCTTTTTTCTTCAGTCCCTTTATTCATCAGGGGTCGCCACAGAGGAATGAACCACCAACTTATCCAGCATATGTTTTACACAGCGGATGCCCTTCCAGCTGCAGCCCAGTACTGGGAAACATCCTCACTCATTCACACACATACACTACGGCCAATTTAGTTTATTCAATTCACTTATAGTGCATGTCTTTGGACTTGTGGGGCAAACCAGAGCATCCGGATGAAAATCACACCAACACCGGGAGAACATGCAAACTCCACACAGAAATGCCAACTGACCCAACTGGAGCTCAAACCAGGGACCTTCTTGCTGTGAGGTGACAGTACTAACCACTGAGCTACTATATCACCCTTGACCGGTAGTGAATTTCTTTAAATTACTGATTTAAAAAGCAGAATTTTTCAAACATAATGATTCTAATGACTAATCTGCTGCTTGCATTTGAGTTGTAGGGTACCATTACTGTATTGATGGAATGCTATGTAGAGCACTATGCGTCCCTCAAGCTGGGATATGCAGTAAAAGCCTGGAAACCAATTGCATGCTTTGATTGTGGAAAAAGTTACAGCAATTCATCAGCAGAAAGTACAGGACTTGTGCAGCCCTGAACTAATTATTCTTTAGCAGATTGATGACACACTTTCTAACAGCACGTGTGGAGATTTATTGGTATAAAAGCTTTATTATTAATCTATCAAGGCTTTCTGTTATTTTAGCTTGTGCACTAATCCTTAAAGGGATAGTTCACACACAAATGAAAACTATGCCATCATTTACTCACCCTTCACTTTTTAAAACTGATTTGACTTTCTTCTGTTAAACACTTTTTTTTTTTTGGGGTGGGGGGGCTGAAAACCTGTAATCGTTGATTTTCATAGTATTTGTTTTACTACTATTTAAGTTAATGTTTACAGGTTTTCAGCTTTCTTCAAAATATCTTTTGTGTTCAATAGACGAAACTCATAAAGGTTTGGAACCACTTGATGGTACTTTGGGTGAACTATCCCTTTACTGATTGATTGTAGCTGCTGAAAACCCATGTGGCACATTTTAAAGATCAGAGATTAAACACAGGTTCACAACATAGTGAGCAATTAGTAGTTAGAGCAAATAGATCCGCTGAAGGATTTCTATGGATCAGGCATCTAAAAAGAGCCAGTATTTTGTTAAATGGGTGCCTGTCACTCTATTTTACAACCAGAACTGTCTGACAGTCTGTATATACCCATGAAAATGGTTTCCCCCATGTTCACTGCAACCAAAATGCATTGCATATTTAAAATAAAACATATGCTATATTGGGCTTTACAGCAGTATTAAGTTGCCTTTTTATATAGTAATGTCTTGCGGAGTCAGAAACTTAAGAGAACAATGAAACAATAAGCACAAAAAAGGATTTGACAGTCATTGTGTGATTTGTTCTTGATTTGACTTTAATGAATGTTATGTGATTATATAGTTTTTGCTTAATGTACTTGTCAGTGCTTGATGAACGGTTTTAAGGTAAAATAATATGTTTTTACAATCTGTGCAGGGAAATCAAAAAGCTCTACATGCAGCTGGATTTAACACATGAATAAGAATGATATTTTACATATGAAAATATGAAGATATGTTGTAAAAGAAAGTAAATGTTCTATGTATGAATATATAGCTGCTTAAAATAATGTAATAATGTATTCTTGTATAAATGTAAGTATAGGTTTATTTATGTAGCATACATGTATTTGTCATACATTTATTTATGTATTATATGAAGATTTATGCAACCAATAAGCAAAATTCTCTATAAGTTTAATTTTTGTCTTCAATAAGGTCGATACAGGCAGCAAACAATGAAAACAAGGCAAGGAACACAGAAAGACTAGATACAGGAAAAACTTTGTAATGTTACAGTGATTAACCAACAAGACTCAGCAAAGTGTGTGGGAATGTGAGCTCTCTATATAGTCTGTGTAATCAGTCTTTGATCAGCTTCTGTGTGTGTGTGAAATCTGTGGTGATCCTAAAACAGGTGTGTGTGTGTGTGTGTGTGTGTGTGTGTGTGTGTGTGTGTGTGTGTGTGTGTGTGATATGTAGTTCATAAAGTGACTGAATTGAAGTCTGGGGGATGGTGCATGTTTACCAGCAATCTGCAAGCCTGGATTGCTGGTGATGGTGGCAAATATAGTATAAATATTCCATGTTTACAAAGTTAGATGTGTTTATACAGTACACTACCTGACAAAAGGTTTCGGAACAACAATTAATAACTTGATTTGTAGTTAATCATTTGGTATCAGAAGGGGCTTGAAATGCAAAGGCCTCTAGATTATGCTTATTTTACCAAAATAAAATATGATCATGCCTTGATTTCTAATTATTTAATTAGTACAGTAAGGTCTGACTTTGTTTAGACAAAAGTCTTGTCACTTAACAGAAATAATGTCCAGTATAGAATATAAAGTCATGGTGCAGCAGAAAAATAATTCATGTTTGCATCCATACATCTCTGCAATGACTCAAATAACTTATTAAAGTCATCTGGAATGACAAAGAAAGCGTATTTGCAGGACTCACAGATTTTATCAAGATGATTTGGATTCATCTTCAAATCCTCCTCCTTTATTTTACCCCAGACAAGCTCAATACTGTTCATGTCTAGTGACTGGGCTGGCCAATCCTGGAGCACCTTGACCTTATTTGCTTTCAGGAACATTGATGTGGCTGAAGTATGAAAAGGAGCTCTATCTTGATGAAGAATTTGCACTCTCCTGTGCCTTCCTGCTTTGTAACTTAATGGGCAGCACAAATGTTTTGATATCAGGCTGTTGATGTTGCCATCCACTCTGCAGATCTCTCGCACACCCCTATACTGAATGTAACCCTAAAACATGATTTTTCCTTCACCAAACTTGACTGATTTCAGTGAGAATCTTGGGTCCATGCAGGTTCCAATAGGCCTTCTGCAGTATATATGATGATTGGGATGCAGTTCAACAGATGAATTATAAGAAAAATCCACCTTCTGCCACTTTAACAACTAGAAGTCAAGTTATTATCTGTTGCTCTTACAACTGGGATTGACAACAATACTTTTGTCAGGCAGAGTATATGTACACAGACTGTTTATTTTAACAGTAATTAGATTTTAGCATTATATATAACCCATATTTTAAAATATAAAATTATTCATTTATTTGCTTTCTGTATAACAAATTTTATAAGCGCAATTTGATAAAGACATGTATCTTGTCTTTGATCAACATATTTATAATTAAGCTAAAATTAAGAAATTATAGCCAGAAGTGAGGGGAGGAGGGTTAATAAGAGATGAAAGATAGAAACAATAATACTGAATCACAGAAACTAAAGAAACTAATTAAAGAACTAATTAATTAATTAAAGTAAAATAAAATACAGATAAGATACCTGGGATGAGAGAAACAGCTTCCAATGAGCGTACTGTTTTATAATGGGCTATTGTAACAATATTAGGAACAAAAACTGACCAGGACCAGCCGAACAAGCCAGATGACACAGTCTAGTATATATATATATATATATATTAGAATAAAGAATAAAGAGACATCCCGTGAATGAACCTGTGCAAGGCTGCTGCTTTTGGGTTTTTTTATGCAATAAAATTACAAAAGGCCAGACCAGACGTCTCTATCATCAGAGACACACTGCAGAGAGTCTGTGATCGTGCTTCTGCAGGGCCCAGATATGAACACTTCCTTGGGGCACAGCGATGAATCATCTACAAATTATTCACCTCCCCAAATACCACTGCAAATTGCCTGAGGAGGAACCTGTAGATGCCCTATTCACTTCAGGATAATACTATTGTCTGTGAACAGCAGGGGAACGCAATTGAGCAGCAAACTCTTCAGGATGGAAGTTTGACACCCTGTTGTTTCCCCAACATCCACCCTATCCATTAAAGGCCATTGTGGACACGAATGCTCTCCGAATACCTGCGCTGATGCCTGAGTTGGAAGTCTGCCCGCAGTGTTTTTCTTAGAATTCAGATGTAGTTGTCATAGAGACCAGCCAAACCGTCATCACCCAAAAAGTGGCATATGACGCAGCTAGATGCAATTTTGCAGTGTTTACCCTTCCTTCGTAGAGCCAAGGACGATATGACACATTAAAGTGATGGCTCACCATTCAGAGAAAAAGGAACAAATAAACAATAGACTATGTGGCATAACTGCAGATTCAAAGCCCTTCTGGGAGACTAAGGAACAGAATAAACTCCTTTAAATGGTTTTGATTCTCTTATTTCTAACATGCTTGGTTTCAATTTATTAAGTAATGATAATGTCACTGCTTTGTCATGTTGACTAGATTTCTTGTTGTTGGCCAGGGGTGTAAATCTGTCAGTACATTTTTTTAAAACTCCAAAATACCTTAAATTCTGCTGTTTGCAGCTGAGATATCATAGCTTGTTCTCTAAACACTAAAGCAAAACACACAAACAAAATAATTGATGGAATGTTGACAAAATTTCTTTGGAAAAAACAAAATTCATTATATAAAAAAATCAGTAATGCTAAATTCATATGATAAAGGCGGTCTAGTTTTTATTAATTTTAATTCCCTAAATGGTCAAATATTAATTGGGTAAGACAATTTATTCTAAATACTTCACCTATCTGAAATATTATGCCCCTATTCATTTTCTTTCATATGGGTGGTTTAGAATTTCTTTTAACGTGTAATTATAAAATCGAAAAACTCCCAATCAAGCTCTCTAAATTTTACCAACAAGTGCTTACGACATGGAGGCTAATTTATAAACACAACTTGTCTCCACAAAGTTTTCTTTTTTGGAATAATGCCAATATCTTGTATAGAAATAAATCACTATTCTTTCATAATTGGTTTGTGGCGAGGGGGCGTGGCCGAGAGCCGTGGGAGCGAAACGAGGCCCGCCACAGATGAGATGCACCTGTGGCGCGCACCTGCCTTCAATACCACGGAAGGAGCTCTGGACTATAAGAGGAGGAACGATGGCAGAGGACAGGGAGAGAGGACCGGGCCCGGATATGTATTACTTTTGCTTTCAGTTTGACGGCAGTCTCCGTGAGGAGCTGCCGTCCTTTGTTTTGATTTAGACGGCAGTCTCCGTGAGGAGCTGCCGTCCCTTTTATTAATAAATATTTATTTAAAACCGCGTCGGTTCTCCGCCTCCTTCTTCCCGGCGGCCAGGTGGCCGTGACGTCATTACATGGTTTAACAATGGACTTATATTAGTTAATCAATTATTTGATCATTAAGGAACATTAATTACATTTACAGAATTGATCACAAAATACAAAATTTAAGATTTATGATACTAACAGGGGCAATACCTGCTGGTATATGCTGTACAAAAGCAGTGTATGTTTGTCCTCCTAGACCTGAACAGACCTTGGTTGGTTTTATCTGTTTCTCTGGATTTAAGCCTAATAATCACAAAATTAGATCTTTAATCCTAAAAGAAAATACATCTATACAGTATGTTGTTTTTTTTACTGGAACATTATTTTTAAAAATGTAAACTGGACTCAAGTATGGTCATTACCTAATATTTCTAAAGAAATATTGCTTAAATTACTTCATAGAGTTTATCCTACAAAAATATTTCATTAAAAACTAATATTGATATTGAGTTAGAATGCTGAATGAAACTATTTCACATTTATTTTGGTCTTGCCAATATACTCAACTTTTTTGGATTAATGTTATAGATTTTATTGCTCATAATTTTCATTCGTTCATTCATTTTCTTTTTTGCTTAGTCCCTTAATTAATCCGGGGTCGCCACAGCAGAATGAACCGCCAACTTGTCCAGCATATGTTTTTCGCAGCTGATGCCCTTCCAGCTGCAACCCATCTTTGGGAAACGTCCATACACACTCATTCACACTCATACACTAAGGACAATTTAGCCTACCCAATTCACCTGTACTGTATGTCTTTGGACTGTGGGGGAAACCGGAGCACCTGGAGAAAACCCAAGCGAACACAGGGAGAACATGCAAACTCCACACAGAAACGCCAACTGGCCCAGTCGAGGCTCGAACCAGCGACCTTCATGCTGTTAGGCGACAGCACTACCTATCGCGCCACTTCGTCGCCTTCATTCATTAATTCGTTCATTTTCTTTTGAGCTTAGTTCCTTTATTATGCTTGGATCGCCATAACGAAATGAACCGCCAACTTATCCAGCATATGTTTTATGCAGCAGATGCCCTTCCAGCTGCAACCCATCACTGGGAAATAGCTCATAATATTTTAAAATAATTTTCCTTATCTTTTAAACGGGCTTTTGGGCAATTATTTTAAGGATCGCTCTTTAAAAGATGCTGGTTTTATGATAAACTTTATTTTATTATTATGTATATTTTACATACATAAATCCAAGTTTGCCAAAAGCAAACCTCTCTTCATGGTGCTAGAAAAAGAGATTCAAATGTATATAAAAGTGATATTTAAGTCTAAAAATCGAAAAGCAATTTAAAAATTAATATATGCTCCTCCTTTAACATTTTTACATAAAAATGTTTGTATATATGCATTTTCTGTAGTAAAAGTGCATTTAATAACTAAAATTGGAAAAATGTGTGTAATATATTTATATGTAATTTGATAAGTATTACCCTCTCCTCTATTTTTTGTATTTAATTTTTTTTTCTCTCATTTAATCCATTCTTGTTAAGAAATGTAAAGTGATTTTGTTGAAAACTATACTGGTTCTTGTTATTAAAAATAAAAAAACACTAAAGCAGATATAAATTTTTACAGTTGGACAGATTCTCTCTTTTTACACATTTTGACATATTTCTTAATGCTTTATTACACAACACTTCTAGTCATTTTCAGACACATGCACTACCTAATATGAAATGACCCCCAGTCACAGTTGGAAATGTGAAGAAATGGGAAAGAAACCTCCTTTATGAGTTATCAAGTTATTTTTATAACATGATTCATCAGTATGACACAACAAAAGAGTGCTGTTTTTATCAGCATGAAGATCAGCATGAGCGCAAATGCGACTGTTTCATAACAGTTGAATAAATGAAGAGTCATATATAATATGACATTGTAGAGACATTGTCAGTGTGGATGTTTTTTGCTCTATTTTGCCACTTAAAATAAGCTGTGCTGTAGATTTTATACAAGTCATTAAGGGTGTATTCACACCAGGAAACTTTTCACTTGCTTTGGTCTGGACCAAACATGATGTTGATTTTTTTTAATTGGGTGCGAGTCGCTTTCACATTGCCCTTTTTGCAAGCCAACCAGATATTGTAAACAAAACCACATGTTTGCTAAAAGCCCCTTTTCACACAACAATATCATGAAATATCTGTAAAATTTGTCACTGAGTTAAAAATGGGCTGCTCACAAAGGCAATAACGTTACATGATGTTTCCTGAAAAGCACCATTCACACATATTTTCCAAAATACATACTGATAAATTCTGACATCATTAATCATAAATGACCTTTACAAATATGGCTGTGCTTGTATTTGTAGACATGTTATTATTTTTGCTGATGGTTTCACTTTTATTTTAAACTTTAGCATTCAGAAGCTGGTTTTGTACCAGATTTTTGTTTGCAGTTTGTGTTTCAGCATTCATTGGAATGAAATACTACTGGGGTTGTACTGATGCAGAGCTTTTAAGGACTGTATCAATGATTTTTCCATGGCTGGCATTAAAAGGATACAAAGGCTTTTATTTTCATAAATAGTGCATGTGAAAGTATCATTTGCATCAGAATGTTCTGAGTGGTCTGTAGTAGACATCTCATGTAAGCACATTCTGAACTTCTAGATGCTCTTACCAGCAATTTTTTCTGATCCCACTTTATATTTTGTAGCCTTAATTAATATGTATTTACACTTAAATTATTAGTGCATGTTTTTACATTACACTAATGACTAATTATATGCATGCAAGCAATTACATCTGTAATCAATTTCTGTAATTACATTTGTAATTACACTGTTGACCATTCTTTGCACCTTAACCCACAACCATACCACCAGACCCTACCAGTATCTCACAAGTATGTTGTATTTTTTTTTTATGCAAGTACATAGTAGTTCATGCCACCTAATATATAGCGGAACCATTTTTACTTATGCATTCACACAAAGCAGAATTCGGGTAATTTACTGATAATGTTACAACTTCTCATTGAAGAACCTTTTCTCTTTTGAAAGGGCTTGTTCACATGTCATTCCTTTATGGGACATGTCATTTGTCGGAAAGGTAAAAAGCATACTTTAAGTATACAAATATGTTTGTTGGTATTCATTTATAACTTTTATAAAATTGCATATCTTTTCATATGTATGAAAATCTGTGATAGCTTACCCTATCAAGTCAAGAATGCATGATTATACTTTTAAGTATATCTTGATAAAAAATATAGGACAAGTATAAGCTTAGATAATTATACTTAGACGTTTAGTGTAAGTTAAGCATACTAATGTGTGATTTTAAGTACATACAAATATTTTCCCTGCTTTTTAAAACTACTTGCTGTTGTGGATGTTTGTGGTGACTTTGAGTCATAATTTGGCCATACATTTTTCTGTGTTTCACCTAGCAGAATGATTTTTGGTGACATCTTATTTTGACACATATTTTCAGAAAATGCTTAGATTTTTTTTATTAAATGCTTAACAATATGTATTACCCTGTTGTTATGTTAGAAATGAAAACATTTACTAAATTAAACTGCTGTAAAAATGCATCAGATACATTTTTTTTTGTATATAAATCTGTTAATCGACCTCAGTCCTGATTAAAACTACTAAATTGCTTGAAAATTACAGAATTTTAACTCTTTAATTGCCAGGTTCATAAATGTCACTGATTTGGTGAAAATAAAACACATAAAATGATGAATATTTCAATATAAAAAGTATTGTAAATTGGATTTTTTTTACCTTTCTTCTTGTACATGTGAAACAACACTGACTTTGATGCATTGTTTTTGATAGATTTTCATCTTTTCTCCCAAAACTTACAGGATTTTAACTCTTTAATTGCCAAGTTCATAAATGATGTCACTGGTTTCACATTTGGTGAAAACACACAAAATTACTCATTTTAAATATAAGACGTAATCGTGGACTGTATTATTATTATTATTATTATTATTATTATCTTTTATCAGACACGGGAATTTACTGTCTGCGACTGTTTTTGCCCTATTGACTTCGATTATAACCACATATTTTGATTACTATTATACTATTATATTGTTGGTGGGTTTTCCAGTTGGTGGGATGCTGTTGATCATCAGTTGGTACCATCAACCCTTAGTTAAAGCTTAGTTAAAGCTTAGTTTCTACATTTTATTTTATATGGAGTATGACAGAAAATTAAAGTGTGTGTATGTGTGTCTGTGAGTGTGACAGTGACCTTTACGCACTTACCTTGATGTGTCTGAGAAAATCAAAATATGCATCTCCGCTCCCAGAACTACATAGAGTAAATAAAAAGCAAAGACTGTGTATTTATTCACTATTAAATGTGGTTATAATGGAAGTCAATAGGGCAAAAACAGTCGCCAACAGTAAATTAGGGAGAAAAAAATAAAATCTAACAAGCATCAAAGCATGTTAATCAAATGCATCAAAGCAATGTTGTTACTAATCGTTCACGTTTCTGATAAAAGATAATAATAATAATAATAATAATAATAATAATAATAATATTAATAATAATAATAATAATACAGTCCACGATTACGTTTTATATTTAAAATTAGTAATTTTGTGTGTTTTCACCAAATCAGTGACAATATTTATGAACTTGGCAATTAAAGAGTTAAAATCCTGTAAGTTTTGTAAACATTTAGTTTTGATAAGGACCGAGGTTTAACAGATTTACTCAAAAAAAAAATTAAAAAAAATATTTGTCTGATGCAGTTTTACTGCAGTTTACTTTAGTGGATGTTTTTATCCCGAACATAACAAATGGTAGTAAATTTGAACAGTGCACAAGGATTAAAATGAGCTGAAACAACAAAATTCTTGACGCTTTTTGGGGACAACTTCATTGTTTTATGTTCAATCAACTTAAAATTGTACAAACCATTAAGTTAACTTAATCGATTTATGTTGGCATGACATGAAGAGGGGAACCCATCATTCTTTACAGTGTATATTTCAAAGAAGTACATAAAGTAGTTTACTAATACTAGCACACTGACGTTCAGCAATGGTCTGACAATGTCGATCATCAGCTTGGTGTTTTTAGACCCTTAGTGGCAGTTCAAATACCGATGTATTAACATGCATTCTTGTACCATGTGCGCAAATAGAAGGATCATGCTAAATTAAAATTCCATCACGTCCAGAGTTTGATTGCACCCCTGGTACATGGACTTCCCAGAAATGCATCTGCGATTGCAACACTGTCAAATATAATCATCTCAGAGATTATCAAGAGAGCCATTCCTTGGACAGCACATTGTGTGTGTCATCAGATGGAGAACATCATGGCCCCGATGTCCTAAACCCTAAAGAGTGAGCCCAGAAGTTACAGCCCTAATAGAGAGCCACTTCACCCAGGAACCAGCCTCAGAAGAGAGCCAGTAATGAGACTGCTTGGAGCGACTGCTAATGAGCACTGTGGACTTTCCATTTGAGCTTTAACTAGACGTATAATAGGCCTCGCCAGGCAATTCACATAAAGGGCTAGAGGTTAAAGCTTGTGATATACTGGCAACAGCTCCAGCAATTCACTAGATAACTCAAAACGTGACATGTCATTTCACAAGAAGGAAATTGCATCACAACAGGAACAGATTCTCCCGCATTTAGTGAATATAACAGAATGACCGTCTATTTGTTCTTATAGTGAATGGAGCAAACTTTGGTCAGCGTCTATAAATCAGGGTGAACTTTTGGGAAAAGTGGAACAGACTTTATAGTTTTGTTTTGTTTTTTAGAGACATAGAGAAGCACAAACCTTTACAAGGGCAGTTACACTCCAAAAACTACATAAAAGAAAAGTTTGTTCATTTAAAATCTATTTTAGAAGCAAAAGTAACATTAGATTAGTAATCAATGGCATGTTGTTACAGATAACACATTGCTGCAAGTGTGATTTCTATTTACACACAGTAAAAAAAATACTTCTTAATTTAAAGTTTCCTTATTTGGTGATTCATAATTGTTTTTTTTTTTGTTTTGTTTTTTTGTTTATATATGGTTGTGAATTACATCATGGGATCTTGATCTCTGCTCTGTTGACTTTTGATGTTGAAAATTAAACTCAAAAGTTTAACAAAGTGACTTTTATTGACATTTTAGTAGTTTGAAATAATATAATGGCTAACACTTTATTTTGACAGTCCATTTGAGTATTAGTAGACTGCTTAATATCTGTTGATACTGCTCCTTCAACAGACAATTAACTGGCTATAAGAAACTTGAGAATTACTTGGCATGTAGATGCAATGTACTGTAACCTAAATTCAACAAACAGACCATCAAAATAAAGTGTGACCATATAATATAAGAAATAATATACCTGTATAGAGGAATAAGTCTGTAAAATGACAGAAAATACTAGCTTATTATAAGGCTTTTGTACCGTAGTATACAACCCCAACACAGACAATATATCACTTTAAAGGGCACCTATTTTACCCCTTTTTTAAGATGTTATATTAATATTATGGTTTTTCTGAGCGTGCCAGTTTAGGTTCAGTTCAACGTGTACACAGTTTGCTGTTTTAGGGGCGTGTTGCTTCACATGAAAATTTGTTTCAACTTCCCGCCCAACTTAACAAGGCGCCGAGCCAAGAGCTCCCCCGCTTTGTCTATGGCTACAGACAGGCAGACTGAGAGCAGCAACAGTGAGAGGATCAGCATTCAGCCGTACATGTACGACTCGGACACAGACCAAGCAGAGAGTACAAAATCATTTGTGTCTTTGTATAGTTTTACAGCCAACTGTGAGCTAGTTTAAAGCTCCGAGCTTGTAGCCTACACCGAGACTAATAACCAAGCACACTGAATTAACTTTGACTTAAGGGCATTACACACCGGATGCACCGCGACACGGCGCGCACATGACAGTTGAAAGTATCGCACACTTGCAGCGTCGGTGTGTGTCACCTGATAGAAACGTATGTTTAGAATTCAGAAATGCATGCCGCTGCGTGGCGCGACGCTGCTTGTCGCCGAGCGGCGCTTCTGGTGTATGACCTGCTTGAGGCTATAACTAAAGGGCGTCATACATCATACACGGCCGTCATATGCCGCTCAGAGCCACGACACGACACACCAGACGCGCACATTCGCATGTTATTTAAAATGAAACTATTCAGATAACTCTCTGTGGCGCGGCAGAAATATGAACCGTGTCCTGAGCAGGGCCAGCGCGTCCATTGAGGCGACCTAGGCGGCAGAATAGTGAGCGAACCCCCCAGTCCTCACTTTCATCCGCGATACCCACCCCCTCCCTTCTGGTACTCAGTTTCATCCGCGACACCGTTCGTTTTTTTCCAATGGAGGGACGCGCACGTGAGGCAACGCGCTCTCACTTTCCAGCTGCACCTAGTTAAGATGACAGGGAGTTTCTGTGACCGCGGGAAATGCAAACTGCTGAAGTTTAAGGAAGACACAATGAAAAGTACACATGTATGCAAACTCACCAAAACTCACAAACACTGGCGGCGAGGAGAGCGATAACCTGGTGAATGTTGAGCCCAATGAGCCTTACATCTAAAAATAGAGCAAGGGTGTTTCTTTGGTGACGTCGCTTTGACGTACACGCTGAAAATGGTGGACGTGAAACAACATACCGAGGAGATGATAATAGCCACCTGTCAATCAATATTGGTGGGCGGGGGGACCGCACCCCTGCGTCAAGTTGCGGTCTATCTTAAAACCGCTCCAATTGGTCCACCGTTTTTATGTTGTTAAATTGAAAAAAAAGGACTGAGTGTGTTTATATCACCTCAATATGACGGTCTATACACTATACCTACACATATGTCTGTCCAAACAGCTTGACAAGTAGATTTTTCACCATAGGTGCCCTTTAAACAACTAAAAATGTTAATAAAATCACTTTTTTTTTTACTTTTTAAGGTTAAAAGTTGTTAAAAGTAAGATCAAGGACTCATAATGCAATTTATGAAATGAGGGAAAATGAAAAATAAGAATCACAAAATATGGAAAACTGCTAATTTATAGACATTTTTACAGTACAGTTAAAGGGATAGTTCATGCAAAAGTGTAAACTTAATCAGCATTTACTCATACTCAAGTGGTTCTCAACATTTATGGATGTTTTTTTTTTCAGTTGAACACAAAAGATTATGTTCCGAAGAAGGTTGAAAGTAACACCCATTGACACCCATACAGTATAGCAACAACAAAAAAAAAAATATTAAGGATGTTTTATACAGCTTTCTTCTGCATATCTTTCTTTGTGTTCAACAGAAGAAAGAAACCTAAAAAGATTTGGAACAACTGAGGGATGAGTAATAGATGACAGAATTTTCACTTTTGGATGATCACATTGTTTCACCACACACTCGAAAAATGTTGTTTAATAGAACAGACACCTTTTATCATGAAAAATAACTCATTTACAAATTATAAGTAACCAATTAGAATAGCACTTGAGCAAAAGCCTTAGAATGTTTGATTTTAGCAGTAATTGCATATTTTTTACACCTACACAGTGTAGACTCAAAGAAGCACTATAGCCCTCAAAACATAAAATACACGGCAATGAAAAAGAAATTTTTGATTTGTGAAGAAAGCAATCACGCATATTTTTATTTAGTCAAAATAAAACTGAAAACAACAATCCTCCAATTGACACAACAGCCTTATAAACGTCTACTTGAGTCTCTGTTAAGCTACAATGCTCAAAAAGTATAGGTTTATGCAAAAAGGTCAAAAGTAAATCAATATTATTCAATAAGGCTGTTTTAAATAGGCTACAATGGATAAATAAATAAAAATCTGCCTCATTACTAGCAGCAGCCATGATTCATTGGTTTTACTAAATTCTTTAAATGTAACTGGTTGCAAACAATTTATATAGACTGCATTTTAACAAACAGGTTAAGTTGAACATTACTCATTTTATTTTGTTTAAATTCAGCCAATATAAATTGTTTGCAAGCAGTTACCTTGAAAAAGTAGTAAATCCTTGATGACTGATTCATTCCATCACAGTCTCATTAAAACATCAGGTAGGGGATTAAACTGTGTAGCAGGGCCTCATAGAGCTGCAGTCGAATGACACAGCCACTTCAGATACTTGTTTGTACAGCAATCACAACAATTAATATGTACAAGAAACAACCACATATTCCTAGTTGTATTACATCCCAGATTTAATTGTTTGAAATTCTCTGCGGTTCTCTTTATATTCTCTGTGGTTCTGAAACATTTAATTAAGCAATCATTTAAAAGAAGCCTTGCTGTACTGTGAATATATATCATGCAGAACATTTAGCCTTGACTATTTTGCTTGAGTACAAAAAAGAAATGCCGTGTTGATTTAAAAAATAATGCTGCTTAATGAAATATCAAGACTCAGTTTTATTAAAACATAGCTCATTAGAACAATTCAATAGGTTTATATTACATATCTCTGCCACATTACAACACTGGTATGCAAATGTAACAGTTTATATATATTGCCAAAATATTGCAGGCCAAATCATCACTGACCATGCTTCACTCTGGGCAAGCAACAGTTTGGGTGGTACGCTTCTTTGGGGCTTCTCCACACTGTAACTCTCTTAGATGTGGGAAAGACGGTGAAGGTGGACTCAGAGAACGATACACGTTTCACATTGTTCACACCCCAAGATGTTCGCTGCTGGCCTCATTGAACACAGACACTTCAGACTTGTCTATACAGCAATTACAACAATTACTATGTACTGGAAACAAACCACATTCCTAGTCGTATTACATCCCAGGTTGAATTATTTGAAACTCTGTTATATTCTCTGTGGTTCTGAAACATTTAATTAAGCAATTGTTTAAAAGAGGACTTGTTGTACTGTGTTTATATACAGTATATTATGCAGGAAGCAGTTTTTTTTCCTGCAGTACACATTTAGCCTTGACTATTGTGCTTGAGTACAAAAAAATGCTATGTTGATTAAAATAAGTTGCTGTTTAATGAAATGTTAAGACAGTTTCATTAAAGCATAGCTCATTAGAACAATTCATTAAGTTCATAATTAGTATGCAGCCTTTGGCATAATACAACACTGGCATGCAAATATAACAGTTTATATATGATGCCATAATATTGCAGGCCAAACCATCACTGATCCACCCCCATGGTTCACTTTGGGCATGCAACAGTTTGGGTGGTATGCTTCTTTGGGGCTTCTCCAAACTGGTACTCTCCCAGATGTGGGAAAAAACAGTAAAGGTGGACTCATCAGAAAATATATATTTCACATTGTCCACAGCCCAGGATTTTTGCTGCTGGCACCATTGAACACATACACTTCAGATACTTATACAGCAGTCCCAAATATTACTATGTACTGGAAACAATCACATTCCTATTCGTATTACATCCTAGATTTAATATTTGAAACTAAGTTATATTCCCAGTGGTTCTGAAACATTTATTTAAGCAATCATTTAAAAGAGGCCATTCTGTATACTGTCAATATATATCACTTAGAAAGCTGTTTATTTCTGCATTTAGCCTTGACTATTTTGCTTGAGTGCAAACCTAAGTGCCTTGTTGATTAAAAAAAAAAGGTTGCTGACACAATTTTATTAAAACGTAGGTCATTAGAACAATTCATTAAGTTCATAATTAATATTTCCCGGCCACATTACAACATTGATATGCAAATGTAGTAGTTTATATATGATGCCATAATATTGCTACCCAAACCATCACTGATCCACCTTCATACTTTACTCTGGGCATGCAATAGTTTAGGTGATACATTTTTGGGGGGCTTTTCCACACTGTAACTCTCCCAGATGTGGGAACGACAGTGAAGGTGGACACATCAAAGAACAATAAATGTTTCACATTGTCTTCAGCCCAAGATGTTCGCTGCTGGCATTGTTGAATACAGACACTTCAGACTTGTCTATACAGCAATCACAACAATTACTATGTACTGGAAACAATCACATTCCTAGTCGTATTATATCCCAGGTTGAATTATTTGAAACTCTGTTAAATTATCTGTGGTTCTGAAACATTTAATTAAGCAATTGTTTAAAAGAGGATTTGTTGTACTGTGTTTATATGCAGTATATTATGCAGGAAGCAGTTTTTTTTTCCTGCAGTACACATTTAGCCTTGACTATTGTGCTTGAGTACAAAAAAATGCTATGTTGATTAAAATAAGTTGCTGTTTAATGAAATGTTAAGACAGCCCAGGATTTTTGCTGCTGGCACCATTGAACACATAAACTTCAGATACTTATACAGCAGTCCAAAAATTACTATGTACTGAAAACAATCACATTCCTATTCGTATTACATTCTAGATTTAATATTTGAAACTAAATTATATTCTCAGTAGTTCTGAAACATTTATTTAAGCAATCATTTAAAAGAGGCAATTCTGTACTGTCAATATATATTACTCAGAAAGCTGTTTCTTTCTGCATTTAACCTTGACTATTTTGCTTGAGTGCAAACCTAAGTGCCTTGTTGATAAAAAAAAAGTTGCTGACACAATTTCATTAACTAGACAACTTTCATTAGAACAATTCATTAAGTTCATAACTAATATGTAGTCTCTGCTATAATACAATGCTAGTGTGCAAATGTAACCATTAAAAGAAAAGACGAGAAAAATAAATAATAACAGTATAATGTGAGAATTTGGTTGCACTTTTTGCATTGTTCTTGTTGCAGAAATTGCATGTACTTTGATAATAACAATAAATTATGCATAATTACATGCACCAGATCCTTAACCTACAGTAACCCCTTATTTAAACCCCATAATTATATAGTAAGATAGTTAACTAATATTACTTAGTATACTGTAAAAATAAACTGTAACTTATTCGTGGAATGTGGCATGCATTTGAATGTATCTGAATCACTGTTTTACCAGAGTCAGAAACCAGACCCTCAGTTTTTTTATTTCAGCAATTAACTGCTCAATTAACAATGAATTTCCATGTTAAATGAGCACCGCAAATGAAATGTCCCTACTTGAATGAAACAAACACAAATTGTTTAGTTAAAATGGTGTGATTAACCCACACAATTAACCCGCCGTGCCACCATTTGTGGGCAATAGTGTGCTTAGTCATTGCTACCAGAATAATTTTCTCATTATTGCAAAGCAGAAGAGAGTCTGACACCAATTTACCTGATAGAAAAGTTTTGGAAAGGCCCTCAGAGTGACCTCACGGTGAAGACCCAGAAGTTAACTTTTTCCACATCATTATAAGTGAGACTTTATAACACTGACAACACCTAAGATTATACACCATATGGAGATTCTTAATTTGAGAGAGAGTAAGGGGTAGAGTTTACAAAAAAAAAAAAAAATTCACTTTACTATATTACACTTTTGATATTTCCAACATTTTTTTTTCGCTAATTGATGTAAAACTATAGTATTTCATAATTTTATTTTTTAAATAGCTCCACATTAATTGCATAATCAATTTGTATAATTAAAATCCTAAATATTTCTTTATTTAATTAATTTTTGAAAACTGATGTGTTGTCTAATCCCCCACATTATTTTATTTTCTCTACAGTTATAAACTGCTAATTTAACTTGCCAATAATAAAATCTAATAATTGCCAAATAATTGGCAATCTATTATACTCATAACACAAAATACAACCTTGCGTAGTAAAGATAACTTTGTAAAAAGAGAAAAGCAGGATGAATGACATGGTTGTCCTTAATGTCACAGTCAAACCAGGTTCTGCACCCACACAAGCACAGTGAGCACCTTTACCTGAATACTGATTAGCTCTACACCCGGCAGTCATCATGAGCATGTCATGATTTTGTCAAGTATGATGCAATCCTTGGTTAAAATCTATGTTGATCTAGGAACATCATCTTTGTTTGAAAATGTAATCCATACCTATCCCTACGCCTAAACCAAACCATAACTGTAAATTATTCCCAAAATCATATATTTTGGAATAATAGTCAGATAACAATAGAAGTGCATAAGTGAGCCTTAAAAACTTAACATAAACAGTAAACATATCCCTTAATTGGATGATTGCAATGTTGTTCCAGGATCAACAGATGTAAATGTAAAGAAACATGTCCTACTTGTTGAAATCAGGTTGGCGCAGTCATCACACATCACAGCAATATATAAGCATTTAGTTACTCACAGTTTACGCTGTGTCTTTCCTTGTCAGTTGTACCAGAAAGGACTGAACTCTCCTACACAGTCAGAGTTACTCTTAATTCTAAGTTTACTTACCTCTCCTGTGAGTGTCTTAAAAAAAATTAACTAAAAACACAAAATAAAATATATATATATATATAGTGTCCGTTAAATAAGTTGGTCTTATCACCGTAATGTCAAGAGGAGCTTTGAGTTTCTGCTAAAAAAATCTATAATTATTACATTCATTTCAGACTGCATTCATTTATTACCCATCTGTGAGACCCAGAAATAATGTGATTGCCTCATAATTAAAATAGTTTTTACATCTCCCCACTGCAAATTATTTAAAAAAAAAATCCCAAAACAAATGTAAAAAAAACTTAAACAGTAAAACTTAAAAAACAGTTCACCATGAATGTTTAACCAAAAAATTTAAAATTAAAAAATAAATAAAAATAAAATAAAACAATACATCATTGTCACTTAACAGGGTCTGGGACAACAGGAGTATACAGGAAATACAAGAGCATAGTCAAAAGCAGGCAAATGGTCAGGTCAGGTGGCAAAACAACAGTAAAACAAAGCAAAAGTCAAAAACACGGGAAACAAGACAAGGATAATGCTTACATGATGCCCTAAACTGAAAAAAGACTCAGCAAAGTGTCACAAATATACACAGGAAACCCAAATGCAAGTGAATGCAAGTTGATTTATTAATAGAGATAACAAGAGTCACAACTGGTATTGATTCAATTCAATTCAATTCATCTTTATTTGTAGAGCGCTTATACAATGCAGATTGTGTCAAAGCAGCTTCACATGAAAGTTTATAGTGAATTGAAACAGTGTCAGTTCAGTTTTCATTGTTTAAGTTCAGTTCAGTTTAGCTCAGTTCAGTGTGGTTTAATAATCACTACTGAGAGTCCAAACACTGAAGAGCAATTCCATTGATGCGCAGCTCTACAGATTCCGAACCATGCAAGCCAGTGGCGACAGCGGCGAGGAAAAAACTTCACCAATTGGCGAAAGTGAAGAATTTAAAAAACTTCGAGAGAAACCAGGCTCAGTTGGGCACAACCATTTCTACTATGGCCAAACGTCTTGTGCAGAGCTGCAGTCTAGGCGCAGTGACCTCAGCAAAGACACGTCTGTCCTTTGAGCATCACAGGAATCAGTCTCATGCTCTCCATCATGACCACCACAGCAGCAGCTCAGGATACGGCCTGGTCCAGAAACCTTGGGATAGTCTCGTCGCTGGTCTTGGATCGCATCAGTGGCACTGCATAGTCTGAGGGTCTCGAGATGAGTACCCCTAGGTGGAAATACAGAATAAGGAGAATAATTAGCGAATTGATCTCACCAGATATAGAGGAATAGTGTAGAGCAAGGGTACTCCTCACAAGGAATCCAACACGCTAAACAGTGGTAATAGTTCATCCGAGAAACAGATCCGAAGTGAAGTCTTTCACTGATATCTTACCAGATAGAGGGAAGGGGAGGTTAGTGCTATGGAGCAACTCTCAAGGAAATTGACACGCTTACCAGCGGTATTAGTTCATCAGAGCAGCAGATCCAGGGTGAAGATTCTCACTGATATAGTTGTCATCAGTGCAGGCAGTTGCAACAACATCAATGAAACGGAGACGTGCATAAGGTTCAATATCACAGACTTATGACGATTCACCATCAGCGGATTTAGCAAGAGTGTCTAACAGGAAGCAGACACAGAGGTGAACATACAACGGACTGACAAACGCTATCTACAAACACTGAACATATAAAGGCGCGCGGTTATGCGCAACAGCTGTGGTAGATAGAAAACAGCTGAGTGAGATGAGTGGTAACAAGACACGTGATAACCCAGCTGATGAATGTAAACACACACACACACCACGCGGTGAAGATATACCCAAACAAACACACCCACTTCCCACACACACATGCAAGAAGAACAGTTAGATCCACAACCGTGACACAAAGAGTGTGTGAAACTGGGAAGTGTATATACTGTAGTTTGTGTATTCATTCAATGATGAACTTCAGCTCTGTGTGTCTGTGTGTGTGTGTGTCAGTGTCCAGATGACTGTCAGCTGTGGCAGGAGTGATTGGAACAATGATTTCTGGGAGTTGTAGTTCGGTTTAGTGGCATAATTGTAATTCTCCAGCGATCTGCAAATGTTAGATCACTGGTGATTGAGATGACATATAATACAAAAATATATAAAACAAAATAAATAAAAAGACAAAGAATGGGACATTTGTTTTGCTAAATAAACAAACAAATGAACAAACAAACTTAAAAACAAGTTAAACGAGGACTGCAGATCAGCTAAGCAAATAGTTCACAATTTAAATAGATAAAGTTTTTATTCCCATCTGCATTAATAACATGTCATTAATAACATGGTTCCCGCATAATTAAAACATTTGTGTGTGAGACTGAGTGTGTCGCTCCAGAAGTGATTTCAAATATTCAACCGTGACTGCCTGGATCAAATGGGCCTTATTGTGTGGACAGAAGGTGAGATTTGTCATCATATTGTTTTGTTCCAGTCATTCCAGTCATCTTGGCTGTTTTGTAGCTGTACAGGGATCGGAGCTCTGACGTATAGAAAGAGAGCAGCTCGAAGCACCTGTTATGGATTCATTTCACAGGATGTGAGTTTTATGAGGCTTCACGAGACTGAATGATGGTGCTTTACATCACAGCTCTGGCAGTCTAATGGACAATGACAGAGAGGCAACAACAACAGCAGAGCGAGAGTCTAACTCTGACCACAACATCCGTAATTCAGCCAATAAACACCAGGCAGCTGACAGAAACCAGCACTTCTATAAACTTAGTAAACAAAGCTCTTATTTGGTTAGTATAAACTATTTTGTTTGCCTAATATTTTGAGCAAAACACGCATGCTGTCTTTTAAAGGTTTGGGATGTGTTCATTTGTAAATGTAAAGTAATTTATAAGTTAAATGTAATAATAATACATTTTTTAACTGTGACAATTAATTTAATTATTTAATTTTGCATCTTATAAAATATTTTTATTTCATATAATGCTGTTCTTTTGAATGTTCATTTTATAAAAGAGTCCGAAATGTATCACAGTTTTAATTATTATGAGTATTATATTAGAGTAATATGCAGTATTAAGCTGTTTGTATGTTTCTTTCTTTTTCTTTTTTTTTTTTTTACATTGATGATGTCAATATTTCTTAAACAGCAACACTTGAATGATTTCTGAAGGGTCATGTGGCACTTAGTTGTGTTGGGCACGTTACTTAAAAAAATTGTTACTAATTAATTCTCACAAACAGTAACTAAGATAGTAACTGAATTACATCATTATAAAAGTAACTAATTACCAGGGAAAGTAATTAATGGGTTATTTTTTTAAAAACGAAAAGTGAAAAAATTTACAAACTCTATGTTGAATAAAAATGGACACAAAATTTAATACATTTTTATTATAACACATTCTACACTATTCTATACTATATTAATGTTGCTGTGGGACAATGCGAGAGACGTCTGTCAAATCATTCATTCATTTTTCTTTGGCTTAGTTCCATTATTTATTAGGGGTCGCCACAATAAAATGAACTGCAAACTTATCCATCATATGTTTTACACAGCAGATGCCTGTCCAGCTGCAACCCAGTAATGGGAAACACCCATACACTGTCGCATTCACACACACACGGCCAATTTAGTTTGTTCAATTCATCTATTCCCAAGGATGGGCAAAAATACATTGAAATGTATTTTAAAATAAAATACAAAATACCTCAATTTTTTTGTGTATCAAAATATACTATGAAATATCCCATTCGCCACAAGAAGTATAAAAAAACTGTATTTTGTATTTTGAAAGTACTACAAAATACTTTTATACAGGAATATAACATTTCTTCGCTGACCTTCTATCAATAGGCATATTTGATCAATATTAATGAAGTAAACAATGTTTGACAGCAACAGCAAGTTTAAGTCAGCTTCTCTGCAACCTCATTCACCTCTACTCCTGTACAAACCTTTGTTTCTCTTTCATTTTAGTATTAATTTCATACAAATTTCATACAGAAAGTCCTGTCTTGAAGATGATCTCTTTAATCACTGTAAAAAACATTTTATGCAGATAATGAGTTGGAATATAGTACTGTATCTCTTCATTGGGTTTCCAATCATGGGTGGTCAGTAAAACTGCCACCATCTCTTAAACTAAAAATCTTATATTTTAAAAAGGGTGATATATGGAGAGGTTATTTTTATTTTTTGTAATTCTTTTTAATAAATCAAGTATTTTTGCTTTTAAAATCTTCAATGGCTAGTGTAAAAACATGATTTCTGAAAAGTACTAAAATCTCCAGTTTTAGTCATTTCCATAAATCTTTTTTTTTTTGCAATTGTAATCTGCAATTTTACAAAACATATACTTAATTTTCAAAAAAAAAAAAAATAGTTATGCGTTTTTGCTAACAAACTCTTCACTCCTTCTACTGTAATGTAATGGGACCAGTCAGTCAGTATAGACTGAAGTATTATTAAATATTAGTGTCTCATATACTGTACAGTGCCATTTTGATATCTTTAAACAGACATCTTTCTTCTTTATTAACTACAGAGCACCTGCAGATCAACTACTGGCATTTGAAACAGCCAATGAAGTATTGTAGGAATAGACACTGTAGGATTTATTTTTATGCTGTCTTATTTTCTTGGCATCTACATCAGCAATCCTTCCAAAACTACTACTGTATGTGCAGTATACTTATTCTCCCAAGTGTTTTTCAGTTCTTCTATAACTGGAAGAGTCTCAGTTTGCCCCTTTAGTGAACACCAGTACACCATCTTAAGGTGTTTTTTTCTAAACTTCCTCTGCATTTCCACCTGAAACACTGTGACTGGTAATGATTATGTGCTGTAGGTTCCATATTTCTGTTTTTGGACTGATGTTTTATTCCATCTCATTTCTTAAGCAAAGATGCTGATGCCAAATTGTACACTATGCTGCCATTATATATTACTGGTCTACACTCTCAGAAATAAAGGTACGCAAGGTGTCACTGGGGTGGTAGCTTTTTAAAAGGTACAAATTTGTACCTAAAAGGTCCATATTAATACCTCAAAGGTACATATTAGTACCTAAAAAAGTACAAAAGTGTTTCTCTTAAATTTTTTCGGTACTAATATATACTTTTGAGGTACCAATATGGACCTTTTAAGTGCAAACGTGTACCTTTTGAAAAGGTACCACCCCAGTGACAGCTCGTGTACCTTTATTTCTGAGTATGTAGGCATTGTGCAGTATACCATTTTCAATGACTGTTGACTTGCTCTCAAATATACCTATGCCATTTATCTGTTTTTTCTTCATGTGCATTGCATAATTTCCATCCATACACTAAGCACTGAGAAAATAAATAACCGAGAAAGCACCGAGAGGCTGCATTTTGATGATGTCATCATGTAGACTTCTTACAAAGTATTTTTCAGTATTTTAAAAATATTGCAATTTACCATTTACCAAGGTTTGATCAAATAAATACAAAGAGAAACAGTAAAGCTAATCAAGAAAATGGTACAGCTTAAAACAAAGATTAACCTTAAAGTAACAACAAAAGAAATGGTAAAACTACAAACAAACAATGTTTAAAGCAAACTAAAAACAAAAAATGGAAAGCTAAATAAAAACAACATTTAAAAAACAAGAGGAAAACAGAATTGTATAATATGTAATTAGAAAACAATTGTTATTATATAAAATATAGTATTTTTTGAATGGCTAAAATATTAACATTTAACAAGTTTTGATGAAATAATTAGAAAGAAAAACAGTATAGATAAACTAGAAAACAGTACAGCTAAAAACAAAAACCTTAAAGTAACAACAAAAGCATTTGTAAAACTACTAACAAAAAAATGTTTACAGCAAATTAAATTATTAGAAATTATTAGAAAACAATTGTTACTAAATATAATATAGTCATTTCTAAATTGCTAAAATATTACAATATTACCATTCTACCAAGTTTTGATCAAACAAATACAAAGAAAATTTGTAAAGCTAAGCATAAAAAGGTACAGCTAAAAACTAAAATGATAAAAAAACTAAAACATAAACAACAACAAAAGAAATCATAAAACTACAAACCAAAAATGTTCAAACCAGACTAAAAACAAAAATGTTATTACATTAAAGCTAAAACAGTACAAATAAAATCAAAAATACAAAGCTAAACAAGTAAAACAGTAAAAACCAACAAGAAAACAGAAAAAACACTACAAAATTGACTACATTAAACTAAAAAAACTAACAAACAAAATGGTATTTCTAGTCTAGTATATTTTCACCCTCTGTTAGTCGAATTGGAAGAATATACAGTATCAAGCAGTTGTGTAATAATAATCTTTATAACAAAAGCTAGCAGACAGCCTTTTGATGTAATTCAAGTAAATAAACTGTATTTCAGTGTACCAAATCATTCTAATGTTAAAAAAAAGATGCTCTGGTAGAATTTCAGGAGGGTAAATGATGTGAGGATGTGTAATATCCCAGAATGGACAACACATTTTCATTACTGGAACATGGACAACGAATACCAGTAAATGGCTATTATAAACTTGATGATGATGATAATCTGTTGAACAGCTGCTGTAAAGCTCATCTTCACCCAGATGATAATCGCTAAAACATCAAGACTTTTTCAGCCAGTGACCACATTCCTGCCCAAAACGAAGCCTGTGTGGATCTGTGTCGATGACTTTTCCAGGAAGAAATGTTGACGTGTAAAGCTGCTGGATCACGAGCACTCTAATAAAATCAATCTCTCATCCTGATATGAGATTGACTGTTGCCCTTCAGCCGTCTGAACTCTAGAGGCAGATCTCTGAGGATTTTTCCACACATAGATCATTTGAAGCACACTTGAGATGGCGATAAAAAGATAAAAGTGTTAAATAAATAAACAAGAATGCTAAAACTATTAACAAAACTAAACAACAAAACATTAGTCTGAAAACAAAAGTGGTCAAATTAAAAACAAAAATGAAATGATAAAATAAAGTAAAAACTAAACTATAAAAATAAACAAAAACAACAAAACAAAAAAACACTAAACTTAAGTTATGAAAAACGAGAGAAAAAGATAAAACTGAACTAAAAACAAAAACAGTAAAACTAAACTAAAAACTAAATATTTTAAATGTAAAGTAAAACAGTAAAACAAAAAAGCAACAAAATAAGAATAAAATTTAACTAATTGGCCCAGTCAATGTATTGTAGAAGATAGCCACCAGCATCCCCACACACTGGTCATGCAAATAACCAGCCTGATCTCACGAGGAAACGTAAGTATTTAATGTTTTGTCAGTTTAGTGTCTAATTCGTATGAATTCGTACGAGTTCAGTCATATGAAAATATACGATTTTAAAAAAGAGGCGTAGCACCTAACCCCAACCGTCATTGGGTGATGAGCAAATCGTACTAAATTGTACGAATTAGATCGTACGAATTCATAAGAATTAGCCACTAAATCAAAAAGTTACGAATTTGCAGTGAGATTGTGCTGAAATAACAGAACACTTTGATCCGCTCACTGTAGAAGTTTGCAAATGTGATGCAGTGAGTGACGTATCGCAGGTCCATCTAGTAACGCTCGTCTTAAAGGAAGCTCAGAACCACTCGCTCCACAAAAAGACAATTCTCCACTGCCAGCATACCCTCCAGAAACTGTACTGCAACATCATTGTGTGCTCCGGCTGAGCTTTGTTCTTTATCCCTCTCAGATAAATAGTCTCAGCCTGCAACGACTGCCCTCTCTCCTCAAACTGATTGGCTAGTTGATATAGAAAATGGGGATACTCATCCCAAGGCCTTTAGAGATTATGCAGTGCCATTGATGCGATTCAAGACCTGTGAAGAAATTAAAAAAGAGTGTCACTTCTCCAGAGCTTCTCTACGATGGAGGTCCAGTGTTCTCCAGCCTCCGGCGCTAAAACTACCGATCTACACAGGAAGTTTGGCCAGAGGAGAAATAATTGTGCCCAATATAGCCTGGTTTCTCTCAAGGTTTTTTTTTTTTTTTTTCATTTTCGTCAATTGGTGAAGTTTGTTCTTCGCCACTGTCGCCACTGGTTTGCTGGGTTTTGGACTTGTGGAGCTGCACATTGATCAGTGTTTAGACTTTCAGCAGTGATATTTTAACTACACTAAACTGAACTAAACTGAACCTCAACTCTGAAAAACTGGTCTGACAGTTTCCATTTACTAAAACTTCTATGTTAAACTGCTTTGACACAATCTATGTTGTAAAAGCTCTATATTAAAGGTGCAGTAGGTGATCTGCCAAAATGCTATCAGGTTAGCATATCTTTGGACGGCAGAGGAGGGACTGTGTTTCAAAGCCACGCCTCCTGAAATTGTTTCGTGACAAGACTAGTTCATGTCATTCGCCAGTTGGAAAAGTAGTTGGTCGGCGGCATGCAGGTATTACACTTGTTATTAAGCCACACTTACATTCTTTTTCATAGTGAATATTCAGAGTAGAGGTAAACAATACAAGGAGCGTGTCAAACGTTGTCATTGCTCAAAAATTAAATGTGTTCAAAAACCAATGTGATGTGAATATAAAAGCAACTTCACCTCAGTAAAGGGTAGGCGGAATTGCGCTATTTACTGATGTTTTGTTGTTAAACTAAATAAAAAATCTACATTATCGATGCTGTAAAAGGTCTTATGAAACTGAAAATAGTCACATCAATCTTTCGTCGAAAGATTTCAGTGGCTGAACAACACTTGCGTGCATATATCCCATTCATAACAACACAATATACATCAGCTTTGGTGGACTAAAATAGTTTTAAAACAGAACATCACCTGTCTAACAGAAATACTTTTCCCTACAGTCCAAAGACATGCGGTATAGGTGAATTGGGTAGGTTAAATTGTCCATAGTGTATGAGTGTATGGATGTTTCCCAGAGATGGGTTGCAGCTGAAAGGGCATCCGCTGTGTAAAACATGTGCTGGATAAGTTGGTGGTTCATTCCGCTGTGGCAACCCTCGATTAATAAAGGGACTAAGCTGAAATGAAAATGAATGAATGAATGAATGAATGAATGAATGAATGAATGAATGTGTGAGTGTGTGTGTCTAAATAAATAAATAAATAAATAAATAAATAAATAAATAAATAAATAGTAAATAAAATAAAAAACTCCAACCAAAAAATAAATTATTTATAAAATTTACAAAAAAAAATAAATGATTGATAATATAATAATAATAATAATAATAATAATAATAACAAACAAAACAATTGGCAATTATTTGCGCACACACACACACTCACACACATGATTTTAAAAAACATGTGTGGCGAGGGGGCGTGGCCGAGAGCCGTGGGAGCGAAACGAGGCCCGCCACAGATGAGATGCACCTGTGGCGCGCACCTGCCTTCAATCCCACGGAAGGAGCTCTGGACTATAAGAGGAGGAACGATGGCAGAGGACAGAGAGAGAGAACCGGGCCTGGACATGTTTTACCTTTGCTTTCAGTTTGACGGCAGTCTCCGTGAGGAGCTGCCGTCCTTTGTTTTGATTTAGACGGCAGTCTCCGTGAGGAGCTGCCGTCCCCTTTTATTAATAAATATTTATTTAAACCAGCGTCGGTTCTCTGCCTCCTTCTTCCCGGCGGCCAGGTGGCCGTAAACTTTATTACAGTGGTGCCGAAACCCGGGAGAAGGAGGACACGTCGTCAAGTTGCCCTCGCCGCTGAGAAGGGCGGCGAGTGTTCGGGAGTTAACCCGAGTGGGGGAGAAACCCGTTCGTCTGCCAGAGTGCCGGGGCGGCCTGAGGCTGGCGAGGAAGGGTCTGCCTGCTGCCGTCTCCCAGCATGGGGAGGAGCAGGGGACGCGGGGCTCCCCACCGGATGGGAAAGAGCTGAAGGGAGCCATCCCAGAAAGCCCGGGGGGAGTCGCCGCGATCTGCCATGACGCCGAAGCCTGCGTCCTCCACCGAAGCGGGAGCGGAGCAGGAGATCAGAAATGCCGCCAGCAAGTCAGGAGAACCGCCGCCGGACACCAGAAGACGGACGGGTGGATAGATTCCTCCACAGGGCTCCCAGCATGTCGTCACTTCTCTCAGTTGGTTGAGGACCGAGTGGCAGCGTGTTTGGAGAACCGAACCCCAATTTTTTTTCCTCTCTCCCCTCTCTGTCTACTCTGTCTTTCCTCCTTTTTTCTCCATCTCCTTTTCTCTCGGCCCGTCTCATAGGTCTCGCGGGTGCTGTGGTGCCTAATCACCCCCACCCCACCCCGGAGTATGCACAGCCACGGGGTGCCCCGGCCTGTGAGGGGAGATGGGGGTATGTGGCGAGGGGGCGTGGCCGAGAGCCGTGGGAGCGAAACGAGGCCCGCCACAGATGAGATGCACCTGTGGCGCGCACCTGCCTTCAATCCCACGGAAGGAGCTCTAGACTATAAGAGGAGGAACGATGGCAGAGGACAGAGAGAGAGGACCGGGCCCGGACATGTTTTACTTTTGCTTTCAGTTTGACGGCAGTCTCCGTGAGGAGCTGCCGTCCCCTTTTATTAATAAATATTTATTTTAAACCAGCGTCGGTTCTCCGCCTCCTTCTTCCCGGCGGCCAGGTGGCCGTAAACTTTATTACAACATGATTTATAAAAATGAATAAAAACAGAGTAATCTCTTTTTGCAAATGACTCTTTTCTTTTCATTTCATCCATTATAATCGCCATGATGTTAGAATTCTCAAATTGCTCTTAAAAAATCTAAACAACAAACTAACAAAAACAACTCTAATAAAAATCCATGCATACCTGAGAGTATCCAACATTATTTTACGCTGCATCCACATGCTCAATATTCGAAATGATTTTCCAGCAGTTGACTCTCCATGATTTTTCTCAGCACTCTGGCTCTCAGCAGCTGTTGTGTTGAAGACAGTGCCAATAGCGGGCATCTGGAGGACTCAGACGAGACCTGTGGTGCCAGTCCTTATACCACCACTTTCAGACACACAGACACAGGGCAAAGCGGGCACTCGGATCTGGCCGAACCCAGCGCTGGGGTCCAAACACAGACAGACGGCTGCAGATCCCAATGGGAAATGGGAGAGCTGGCACTGCAATGGCCAAAGCAAACTAGTTCATCAGGCTGGCGCACAGTGACGGGTTAAAGAGAATAATTGGCAGCTAGATTGCCAGCACAGGCAGTGGCTTCATCTTAAATTGCTCTGGAGGGAACAGGCCGGATTATTGACCTCTGGGCCAGTGGAACCGAAGGCACACGGGGGCTCTGATTTGTGCCAGTACACTTCTCTCTTGTCATCCTACTATATTTGATCAGTTACTTCTCTCGCATCATTCTCAGTTAAAATAATTGGGTTAAAAATACACCAACATATAACCAAAATAGGCTGTTATATAGCACCTTTTAAACTATGGGTTATTTTAACTCAATGCATTGGCTTATTTTGATCAAAGGTTAATTTATCTGTTCTGGTATTACTGCTATTACTAGTACTATTGATTTTATAATTATAGCCATGTAAATAAGCAACATACAGTTTGGAAAAATACTTAAAAGCATTTAGTTCAATTACATCTTTTTTATTTTACACTTTAAAGGTAATAGTTATATCACCTATGATTATATATCTATATAATATATATTTCTGCCTTTTTTATTCTGGAATGGATTGTGTTCTTTAGATTTTTACAATGGTATAATTTTGGAGTACTACAAAACTACAATAGAAAGAAAGAAAGAAAGAAAGAAAGAAAGAAAGTCAAACATTTTGCTCGCAATTTTCTCTTTTTTTGACAAAAAAAGCAGATATGTGGAATATAATCTCACTAAAAAGTCACTATTACCGTTTTTTATTATTCATTCTATGCTGGAAAATAAATAAATAATAAAGCTTCCAAAGTAGCTTTATGGAAAAGTGGTAAAATTGTTTTAGGAATACACATTATAACCCTAACCCTAACCCCAATCCCAACCTAACAGTCTATTTATAATTTAATGAGAATTAGTTGACATATAGATGCAAAGTAACTTAAATTCAACAAACGGACCATCAAAATAAAATGTGACCAAAAAACAAAACCCAGATTTAAGTGAAAACATTGCAAATTTGTTAAAAAGACAAAACTAAAATCAGATTGCATTTCAAAGGCTATGCAGTACATGCAGTATAATCTAAAAGAGCTTGTTATTGCTGACACCAGTGGCTATAAAGTCAACTGCAGCCAGTAACTATTAAAGGGATAGTTCCCCCAAAAAGGAAAATGACCTCATCACTTGTACTCTCCCTTATGTGGTTTTGAAACTTCAGTTTCTTTCTTTTGTTAAGCACAAAATACACACAAAAAACAATTCTGTCCTGATTTACTCACTCTTCACTTGTTCAAAACCTATTTAAGTTTATTTGTTCTGGTGAAGGCAATGCAGTGGCGCAGTAGGTAGTCGCCTCACAGCAAGAAGGTCGCTGGTTCAAGCCTCGGCTGGGTCAGTTGGCGTTTTTGTGTGGAGTTTGCTTGTTCTCCCTGTGTTTGCGTGGGTTTCCTCCGGGTCCTCCGGTTTCCCCCACAGTTTAAAGACATGCAGTACAGGTGAATTGGGTAAGCTAAAATTGTCCATAGTGTATGAGTTTGAATAAGAGTGTAAGGATGTTTCCCAGAGATGGGTTGCAGCTAGAAGGGCATCCGCTGCGTAAAACATGTGCTGGATAAGTTGGCAGTTCATTCGGCTGTGGCGACCCTGGATTAATAAAGGGACTAAGCCGAAAAGAAAATGAATGAATGAATGAATGAATGAATGTAGAAAGAAGATATTTTGAAGAATGCAGGTTACCTACCTATAGAACTGCCTTGAGCAGCTCAATAATGCTTCCAAACATCATTGTCTTCTGAGGTACAGGTAATTTATTATATAAGAAAAAGACATACTCAGACTCAACTCCTACCAAAGCAAATTCCATTTTTGTTTGGCGCCAGTTGATCAGGAAGTGGCTATTTGTTCTCTTTGACTCATTGGTAGGGCCTGCCAGAATCTGTGAAAATGTTTAGCTATTTCTGCGCAGAAATTTGTAAAAAAAATCAGCAGATTTATGTGGAATGATTTTTTGGGAGTATCATAACTAAAAAACTTAATATATTAAATAAAAAAAATACCTTTTTAACTTTTATTTAATGTTTACAATGCAAATCCAATTAGATTCACATATTTGGGAAACAAAGCAAGTCTCTCATATGATATATCTACTAAAAGACAGAAAATAATACTTTACAAACTGTATTGTAAATAAATGAATATTTTCAAATTAGTCAATAATGTTACAGAAAATAATTTCAAAACTCAATAAATATAAAGTTACACACATTTACACAAGTTAATAAATAGACTCATGGGCTGAAAATTCCAGAAGTTTGGCCAGAGAAGAAATGGTCGTTCCCAACTGAGCCTGGTTTCTCTCTTTTTTTTTCCTTCACTTTCATCATTTGGTGAAGGTTTGTTCCTTTTGATTTGTTGCCACTGTCGCCATTGACTTTGCTTGATTTGGGTCTTGTGGATCTGAGTATTGATTGATTTTTTCTTCAGTGTTTGGATTTCAGCAGTGAGAATTAAACCACACTGAACTTGACTAAACTGAACTTCAACTCCGAAAACTAAACTGTTTTAATTTACTTCTATGTTAAGCTGCTTTGACGCAATCTACATTGCAAAAGGACTATACAAATACAGATGAATTGAACTGATTTGATTAAAATCCTTTAATATATGCTATTTATATATAATACCCTTCATTTAAAACCCTGGCATCATTTAAAAAATTACTGACCTTTTGATTTTGTGATGCAACAAGCATTGGATTTCGAGAATATTCTCCAAGCATTGCTAACATTAGCTTTTTATTTTCATCCAATTCGGCACCCCTTAAACATTTCCTTGCCATTATACAGCTCAAGCACCATTCAAGCATATATTTATTGTGTCTTTTTATAGACATTCATTCTGAAATTGCACAAGCATATTCATTTTCTAAAGGGCTGCAGCATTTCTATACATCGGCTTTGTTATAAAATGTTTTATCTTTCTTTTTTTGCACAAGTTACAAAAAAGAGGGTTGTATTTTGATGAGAATTTATCTTAAGAAAATAAATGATGTTCTAGCACACAAAGAGTGGATGGTCGTGGATTATGTAGCTTCAGCATTCACAAAGTGAGATGAATAGAGATGCCAATAAATTTCGCTTATCTCAACAACCCGCTTCTCTCTGAAAGTCTATTCAAATATATTTACAGCGGTAATCACAAAACAACATCCTGCTTTTAGTTCAAGAACTGCTGTGTATACCGAGTTGAATACCGCTGCAACAAAGTGGATCTATGCAGTATTTTAAGGCTTTATTTTTGTTTTATTGACTGGAGGAAATGAGGCACAGGGAAAAGCTTTCATACAGTATAAATAAATGAGAAATGAGCTTAAATGGAGGCCGCAGATGCTTTCACTTGGGTCTTGAGGTGGGAGATCTTGAGTGCTGAACTAATGACCGATAATTAATGGCACAATTACACTTCATTAAAGCCATGAGATTCACAGAAAATGAGAGTCAAATCAATACCTGAGAGCGCTCTTCAGGAACATACTGTTTATTATACAGCAATGAACAATCTGCTCACTTCCCCTACCATATTTTCCTTTGATTTCATCATTTTATTTTAGTCATCAGTCATCTGCAAACTTTCTCATTTTTATACCACAGCTATTATACGTAATCATGCCAATTACTGTTGACAACATTGCACTATAAATGCAAAGTGTACAATAAACCATAAAGTTTTAAACATCAAAACTATAAATGCAGCTTGCTTTATCCATTCATTCATTCATTTTCTTTTCAACTTAGTCCCTTTATTAAGCTGGGGTCGCCACAGTGGAATGAACCGCCAACTTATCCAGCAAGATGTTACGCAGCGGATGCCCTTCCAGCCGCAACCCATCTCTGAGAAACATCCATACACACTTATACACTACGGACAGAGCACCCAGAGGAAACCCAAGCGAATGCAGGAAGAACATGCAAACTCCACACAGAAATGCCAACTAACCCAGCCGAGGCTCAAACCAGCGACCTTCTTGCTGTGAGGCGACAGCACTACCTACTGCGCCTAGCTTGCTTTATTATTATTTTTTTATTATTATTATTATTGCTGTTGTTGTCATGTTAATATTATTTCTTCTTCTCTGAGAAAAAATGGTAAGACTACATTTTAGCATGATTTACACAAGGCACCCATTAAGATGTCAGTCAAAGTAAGGGATATATATATATTTTTTTTATTAACGTTTATAAAATTTGAATATTAAGATCAAAAATCACTTAATTGCATATTAAAATACATAATTTAAGGATTACAGTGCAGCCCGAAAATACCAAAAAAAAAAATGTTTAACTTTTAAATCTTTCTACCTTAACACTGTCATTCAGATCACTATCCTTTAACCTATTATTACCCATATGTTTAATAAGCACATAAAATAAATACAAAGTTTCTCTGCAGAATGCCTAATGTTGCAATTGAGAACTTTTTCATGAATTTCTCGTTTTCGTGGAGAAATTTACTTTGATTACATTCCCTGGTCCATCGGCTAAAAAAAACACCCCTTAATACATTAGTTTATATTTCTATATCCTAGCAAGCAAAGGTGTCACTTTTGGCTTCCAACCACATTCGTTGAGATTTTTCACAGTGCAGAACATCTTGTATTTTTTAAATAATACTTTGCACTGTAGCCACTGGAACTTTAAAACATTTAATCATATAGTCATATAGACCTCACCTGGTGAGCAGACACAAATTGCTTTCTTTCTTCTTAGCCATGACTGTCCACAAACCAACAGCAGAGAGCTTCACCTTTTCACCCTGGAAAGCCTGCATAGAGTTTGCTAAATAATAATAATAATAATAATAAACACCTAAAGGACTCTAAGATGGTGAGAAATAAGATTCTCTGGTCTGATGAGACCAAGATAGAACTTTTTGGCCTTAATTCTGACAACATTACCAGGAAACCAGGCACTGCTTATTACCTGTCTAAGGGTGCTTTTACACCTAGACTTTTGTTCCGGAACCTGGCATGTTTGCCCAGTTAGCGCGGTTCGTTTGGCATATGTGAACAGGGCAATTGCGCTCAGATCCGCGCCAAAGCAATCGCTCCGAGATTGAGTGAATGAGGTGGTCTCGGCTCGATTGAAACGAACTCTGGAACGAATCGATTGTAGTGAGAAAGCGATACGATCTGAGCCCGGCTATACCACAGTGTTTTATGGATAAGTAATAGGCATACGGCTATATGAAGAGAGAATTATGAGTCCGCAAATGCACAGAGACTCCCGGATGCCCGCAAACGAGTGATAATCTCCAAATACGATATTAAATACGACCGCACCCTTCTCATCACCCCTCACCACCGCATCCCTCCTCGCTCTTCTTCAGACATGTCGCTCGCACCCTGTCAAACACCACCAAACCACACCCTCGACAGCTGAGCGGGACTGCAAAATAAACCGTGAAACTCTGACCAATGTAAGGATTGTTTACTTACACGTGACTTATTTTGGTCAATTTAGAAACTTTGCCGTGTGAAAGCGAACCGCACCAAGAACAAAGAGCAACAATGTAACAATTTTAATACCTGTTTCGGAACAAATGAATCGATTCACAGTTGTGAAAGCACCCTAATACAGTCCCAATAGTGAAGCATAATGGTGGCAGCATCATGCTGTGGGGGTGTTTTTCAGCTGCAGGGACAGGATGACTGGTTGCAATCAAAGGAAAAAGGAATGCAGCCAAGTACAGGGATATCCAAGATGAAAACCTTTCTCTGAGTGCTCAGGACCTCAGACTGGGGCTAAGATTTACCTTTCAACAAGACAATGACCCTAAGCACACAGCTAAAATAATGAAAGAGGGGCTTCAACAACTCTGTGACTGGATCAGCCAGATCCCTGACTTAAACCCAATTGAGCATTTCTGGAGAGACCTCAAAATGGCTGTCCACCAACGTTTACCATCTAACCTGACAGAACTGGAGAGGATCTGCCAGGAGAAATGGCAGAGCATCCCCAAATCCATGTGTGGAAGTACTTGTTGCATCTTTTCCAAACACACTCATGGCTGTATTAGATCAAAATGGTGCTTCTACTAAATACTGAGCAAAGGGTCTGAGAAAATAATGAACTTAAACGATTTTAACAAATGGCTGCAATATAAAAAATAGTGAAAATTTTAAGGGGGTCTGAATACTGTCCATAGCCACTTTATATACTAAAAAATAATACATATAGTATGTTTGTTTTTAAAGTTTTTAAAGAAAGAAAAAGAAAACCACTTACATCTTCAATGGCCTGCAGAGAGTAAATTCACTTTTTATTTTTGGGTGAACTACTTCTTTAAGTCAATGTGACATGTTTGTAGAATTTAAATGCAATTTCTGTTTAATGTAAGAATCAGTGGTTCAGATTCACACCATGATTCACATTTCAAGCACCTCACTGAATCAACAGGGCTTTGCTGAAGGCAAAAGTGGGTCAATACATTATCGCACCTGCTAAATAACATTACAGATGCTAGTACAATCTAAATGTGTTTATCTGCAGTACTACATATTGTTTTACTTTAAAATTTTAGTATGTATGTTCAGAGACCTCGTCCTTGTCAAGGCTCAGCTGTGTCTCCTCTGCAATCCTCACAGTCGCAACACCTGCTAATGTCATCGAGAGGCTCCTCGTCTTTGATGCATCCTTTCTCTCTGGCTGCCTTCGAGATGTGACAAAAATAAAGCATTTTTGACAGCAGACAAACTGGCCATACAATCTGAAAGCATCATAAACTGCAGATGTGCTGCCGTGCAGATCTTACGCCAGAATACTCGGAGTCTCCTATAAAAAAATCACCTGTCAGCAAACACTTAAAACTTCTGCGATTTTACTGCATTTTCATCTGCAAAGTGCAATAAATTTGAGAAGGTTTTCTTTCTAAGTGCTGATGGATGGGTCAGGATGATAGTCATTTTTAAAGTATAGTTCGTGTATAGTTCATGTTATTATGATTTACTTTCTTCGGCATTTAACTATATATATATATATATATATATATAT
>CAIGQZ010000690.1:7908711-7924972 GCA_903798205.1 Danio tinwini | reverse complement strand
TAGATAGATAGATAGATAGATAGATAGATAGATAGATAGATAGATAGGAAACCCAGAAAAAGTTCTTATATGGCATTGCTGCAAAAATATATTTAGTGCAGATGTTTGGTAACAGCATTAGGGACCCAATATTTAATGCATTAACTATAATCAACGACAATTTCATTTACAGTATTTGTTTTCATTGCTACCACCGGTATATAAATTAGTATGAGCAGATACCCCTTTTGATTTTAATGTGTTAATAAATGCTAGAATTAACAAAGCTCATGTTCATTTGCTAACTAATTGAATTAACCTTACCTAATATTGTGAGACGTTAACAAATATTTGAAGATAATAAAATGTGTAACAAAGTAAAGCCTCTTCAGTATTTGGTATAACAATAAGATAAAAGCAAACTAAAATCATGAACTGGAAACCATTATAAATGTTTTAATAAATAAATTATCAACATAGCCATTACATAAGCTTACTATTACATAAATAAATAGTAAGCATACCGAAATAAACAATAAAATAGTATTTCTACTTGTGATGGCATTCTATCAGTGATAAAAATGGCAAAAGCTTCTGTAATTGAGTAGGATCATCTTTTTTATCTTCAAATGCACCCAGAAGGAGGACAGATTGTCATTTCCCTGAGTTTGACATTCATCTGGCTGCATCTCTTTCTCATTCTGACCTGTTCAACTGGTCAGACAAGCCACTGAAATATCCTACATATGCTCTCTTTTACATTCTTCACTGAAAAAGAAAAAAGTAAAGCAAAATTCTGACCATTTTATTTGGCCCCTTTAGGAATGCAATTAAAGAAGAGAAGCATTTTCAAAAGCTGCTCTGGACACATTGACAAGGCACATCGGCATCACCTTACTGTGCTTCAGTGATTGAGGTAAACATGTGGTGCTCGGGTAAAAGAGCTGAACTCACATTCACCCAGACAACAAGCACTCAGTGTATCCAAGCTTTATAGTTATTTAAACATGCACAAGTACCCATAAAGCTGGGTAAATGTCACAGATGACATTATATAACATCTTTCTAACTGAATGAGCAACTAACTAGAGTGGAAAAAGATTAAAAAAGTAAATAGAAAACCTAGAGTTCATCTAGCATAAAGATATGAGCCCTTTTATGCTTTTAGCCATTTGACTTGAGCTAAACATCTCATTAGAAGTGTAAATGATATAATTATACATCATTTTAAGGACAAAGGTCATAAAACATAGTTAACAAAGCTTAAACCGCATGAAATACAACACAATAGCAAATATATGTTGTAACAGGAAATAAATAAATAAGCGATTGTCTCAAAATTTGAAGAAATCCTAAATGGATAATTTTTCCTAAAGTAATATCTGGTTCATGCGATTACAAACCTGTATAACTTGATATACTGAACGATTACTATATTAAGTGTTTTTTCACACAATATGGACAAAAAATATTTTAGATAGCCTTTAATTTTTCTAGTATAATAATAATAATAATAATAATAATAATAATAATAATAATAATAATAATAATAATAATAATAATAACTATAATAATAATAATTACAATTTTGCTGGTTTTAAACTTTGTGACAGTGCGCCAATGATGATCAGTACATTTTTGGCTAAACTATATGCAATCATTTGCAAATAAATCATTATCTAATTTGACAAAAGTATTGTATCTGCAATCAAATCAGCACAGTTGTCACACAGAAGTGTCACAGTTGCCATTTTGTGACTTCAAGCTTTGACCATATAAAATGGCCTCACCAATAGTGTGAAACTGTATATCTTTGGTCCCCTTCTTAGGGTCATAGTAGTCTCCCCTGCGCAAAGAATCAATGACAGAGGTATTGCATTGTGCCAAAAGCACATTGACTCCCACCTCCTTGTAGTCCTTAAATACTTCTTTCAAAGCGTTGACTCCAGCAGTATCCAGAAAGAGGACTGGACTGCAGTCTATTACCAATGTGTGAAAACTGGTGTGCTGAAGCAGATTTACATTGGTGGACACATCCATCTCTTGCTTCTGATCTTCTCTATTTTGTTTCTGATTCCTCTGCTTCTCTAGTTTCCTTTGTTTTGCCTTCTCTTTAAGTGGATCCAGGCCCACGTTGCGATACAAAGACTTTTTAAACAGACTTTGGTTGGCGTAGTAGATGGGAGCCTTGTATCGGAAAACAGCCACATCTGATTGGGTCTGAAGTCCCTTGTATGATGCAATGTCCTCAAAGAGCTCACGGTCTCCTGCTTGGCCCAGTTGAAGAGCTTGGGCGAATTGGGTTCTGCCTAACACACAGAAGGCAGAAGTCACAACTCCAACCAGCAGACCTAGCTCAGTGTTCACTAGAGCTGATGTAGCCATGGTCAGCAGCCAGATGACAGTATCCACACGGTTGACACGCCACATTTGGGGAATGTCTCCAAACTTGCGTAGTGCCCCGCGGAGGTTGACCACTATGATGACAGCCAGAACACATCTGCAGAGATTAAGAGGACACATTTAGGAGAAATACAATGGAAGACTGTGAGTAACAACTTGTCATTTTAGGAACACGTCAGATGTGAAGGTCTCAAAAATGTAGGTAAATTTCTATTCCAATATACAGGGTAGGCCATTTATATTGATACACCTTAATAAAATAGAAATGGTTGGTGATATTAACATCCTGTTTGTGGCACATTAGTATACGTGAGTGGGCTTGTAAATAACTCCTGAAAGAATAAAGTTACGGTAAAACCAAGCACATCATTGTTTTTCTTATTTAATTCCCAATAAGTTTAAGGGTGTATCCATATAAATGGCCTACCCTGTACTTCAAATTCTAAATACACCTAATGGAAATTTTCATTCACATTAATATTTGCATAATATGCCTACATCTTTCATTTAAAAAAATATTAAATGTGGTAGATGTAATATACGCCAACCAGTCAACATAAAATGTCATCATGGTTTTTAGAATGACTCAGAAAAAGATCAAATGTTTAACGCCTTGTTTCCACAGTGCGGTACAGATACATACAGTGCAGCACAGTACACATTTATCTCAGTTTCTACTTTCAGAAGTACCAAAATAACAAACCATACTTTAGGACCCTTTGGGTGTTTAGCACTGCAGTATGCTACCAAAAGGGTTGAGCTTGACTTGCTTCTGAACACTATTGGTTTACAGGCCATGGGAACAACATCACAGGATGTACCATTATTAAATATAAAGCTAAAACCTGACAGAAAAATACAATGATAATGTGCAGATATAAAAAGAGCAAAAGAAAATTGGCACACTGCCAGTTTAGCTCTCAAAAAATATGCCACAAAAAAATTTCATGTCATAAGGTTTCGACCTATGATGAAGTCCATGTAGGTCAAAACGTTGTGACATTGAAATTTTTAGAGAGCTAAAGTGGCAGTGTGCCGATTTTCTTTAAATGTTTTGCTACGGTGTTTGTTTTTGATTAAGCACCTGCCTTTGAGAATCCTAGATGTGCGCACATTTCTGTTTCTTGGTTGCTTAATGTGCAGATATAAACCATCCTCAAACAAAGCCTGATGTCTTCTTGTGGCAAACAGCCACATTCCAAGTAGTAAGAACAGAATGTGCTGTATGGCCTCTACTGTTGTTTACGGGGCCGGAACATGGAATGTGTGAGCGCTGCCACTTTTTTCACTTTGTGAAGTTTATTTATAAACTAATTTCAAGAGAATCACATGCTTATGATTGTTTGCAGCCGTTCCCGCATTATCCAATTTCTGATTCACCAATCAGACGATTCCTAAGCCACTGTAAAAACAATAAGTTCCATATAACAGCCATCTTTATTTTGAAGAACCCCACCTTCCACACATACTCCTCTCCATTCCTAGATGGGTGGCACAGTGGCCCAGTGGTTAGCACTGTTGCCTCACAGCAAGAACGTCACTGGTTCTACCAAGCCAGCTGACGTTTCTGTGTGGAGTTTACACGTTCTTCCCATAAGTGGGTTTCATCCAGGTTCCCCAGTTTCCTCCCACCGTCCAAAAACCTGCTACTTAAGTTAATTGACTAATCCAAATCGGCACCATAGACATGCTCCTAGTAAGTAGTTATCTCTTAAGAGCAATCACTATCTGTTCATTAGCTACTACCAGCAGGGGAGTCCTCGAGATCTACCTGAGCTCAAACTACCCTTTCGCCTTGCAAATGGGAGGGAGCCCTGTGCTCAATGATCTTATGAGCTCAGGGCTCTCTCCAGGGATAGCTTGCCAAACAAGCTTTATAATCAATCATCAGCTAGAAGCGAACTCTTAAAAACTCTATTCGCATGCACTTGCCATGCATGTATATTTAACATAATAATCTTAAGTGCACAAGATACACAATATTTAAAAGGCCTGTGGGGCTTTTGTCTTCAAGCATACACTAGGCCTACCTGTTGGCAGTGGAAGCCTGATCAGGATGGCCCATACAGAATCCTACTGTGCTGTACTGAACTTTACTGCTCAGTGGAAACAAGCCATTAAAAATGGTCATTTCAATATTTTTTTATTGACATTTAGAAAAAACTTAAAATGGAAACCAGACTACTGACAAATTAATGACACTAAACTTATACATTTTAACGTAATGAATTACAGTAAATTAAGTCATGATTAGGCCCACAAAGAATCTGCATGTGCAGGAATCCACATATTTTTTTAGCCCATCATTAGGTCTATTTATTCACTTGAGTAAATGTGTGTAAATTTATATCTAATCAGTTTTTTTTATTAAATTCAGTAATATTATTGACTAATATGCAAATGGTCATATGACTTGTTTACAATACAGTTTCTAAAGTAATATTTTCTGTCTTTCAGTAGATATATTATACAAGAGACTTGCTTTGTTTACAAAATAAGTGGATCTATTTGTATTAGCATTGTAAACATTAAATAAAAGTTAAAAAGGTATTATTTATATTTCATATATTAAGTTTAGTTACAATACTCATAAAATTATTCCGCTTAAATCCACCAATTTTTTAACAAATTCTTCACATAAAATAACCAAAAATGTCTGCAGATTCTGTCTGGCCCTAGTCATGATGCTTTAACGTTGACTCCTTATTTGTTATCAAATTAATGCAAATAAAACTCATCTCATACATACTTCTGCAATGAATAGAAGGCAGGTGCGATAACAAGCAAGACGAGCAGCAGCACTAGAGCAGTCACCAATCCAGAAACCTGAGTCTGGCATCCAGTTGACTCCTTCACAAGAGTCTTTGTCAAGGCAGCACTGGTCGTGAAACAATGAAAGTAGGAAGGAATCATATTACAATACCCAATGGCATTCAGCTCTTGATTTGGGTTTACTATATATCCATGTTTCTTGGCAAACATCTCAGATAGAGATACTGTAATAGCAAAACCAACAATGGCAATTGAGAATGCGTCAACAGCAATATTGGGAATTAAAGAATAGTTTGGAGATTGTGGTAGCATAAAGCCAGTTGGAATGGTGCCAGCTATGTCTGAGCCATAAGTGTCCTTGAAGTGTCCAAAGTGGGAAGCTAGAGTAGCAGCGATGACCACAAAGAGTTCAAAGGGAATGGGGGCCTTAAGCTTGGCCTTGAAGCGATAATTGAGCTCTTTGGCAGGAACAAGTACAAGCAAGCAGACCAAGCTGGTTATAAGGTCACACAGGTTAGTATGACCTATATTCTTAAACAGACTGATCCAAGTTTTTATGAGTGAACCCCAGCCTTGGACACGAGGGAGGTGAAGTCCTAGAAAGTACTTTATCTGGGATGTGAGGATGGTTAGAGAGGCACCAGTTGCGAAACCACTCAACAGGGAGTCAGAGAGGAATACTGAGACAAAGCCAATCTGAAGCTGACCCATCAACACCTGCAACCAAATCAAAAAGCAAGAGTTTAATGCATTTAGATATTTTTAAAAATCAGGGCAAAGAAGAGTAACTTTGAAAGGTACCTACCTGGTAGACCCCTGCTGTGAACGTTAGTGTTGTTCCCACCATGATTGCATAGCAGCTTCTATCACAAATTGGACCAGTGCTGTTGTCCACATTTCCCAGGGTGGTCTGATTGGTGTCTGTTGAGTATCCTGCCAAAGTTAGTTCCCTGTCCACTACTTGCCCCACCAGCAGACACAATACCCCAAACATCCCAACAGAGATGTGTCTGGAGGTTCCCATGATGGCATAGATAATGCTTGCAAAGAAGGATGTATAGAGCCCATAAATAGGGTCTTGTTCTGCCAGTAGAGAATAAGCAATGGACTGGGGAACCAACAGAATCCCAACAATAAGGCCTGACATGGCATCTCCAATGATCCAGTCTTTAAAGCGATATCGTGGTAGCCATTTCACTATTGGGAATGAGCCCATAATCTCGGATTTGACTCGAGCAGTACTGCAGGAACACTTTTTTATCAACTTGTTTCTTAACACTTCCTTCCATGATACTTTCTCTTTTTCGCACTCTTCCAAAAGTAAGGGAAGATTTTGTTCTATTTTAGCATCTTCCTCTGCTGAAAGATTGTTACAGCTCCCTTCAACTGGCATAATGTCCAGAAACTCTCACTGAAGAAAAAAAAAACAAAAAAACAAAAAGTTAGCTTAAAATAAAAGCAGTCTCAACTAAATAAATGGTTAGAGAAAACAACATAGCTTGGTTTTAGGAAATCCTAATTATAATTATCACTAACGTCCTCATTCCCATGACGTTCCAACCTTATTTTATCTACTTTTTAGAGTATAAATCATAAGAATTTTTATTTAAAAGCACAACATACAGTATATGACTAGTTCTTTCAACTACTGAACCACATTGGCATGAGTTATGTGGACTATTCTGATACTGGTGCACTGCAAAACCCAACAGTTTACTTTATTAAATGAAATGCGTAGTTAATCTTACTCATTTGAAAAGAGTTCTGAACTCAGTGTTAAAAGTAATCAGTTATTTAATACCTCATTACTTGAACTTAAATTGAGTAAGTTCACAGTACTCATGCAGATTAGTTTAACTCAAATGGTTTGTAGCAATCGGTTTGCTCAAATAGTTTAAGTTGCCTTAACTTATTGGGTTTTACAGTACTCAGTTGGTTTGAGTTCTCTTTATTTATTGGGTTTTACTGTGCTCAAATTGCTTTATTTACTCAAATGGATTAAGTTCACAGCAGTCATTAGGATTAGTTTTTGAACTTAAATAGTTTGTTGCAATCGGTTTTGTTCAAATTGTTTGAGTTACCTTAACTTACTGGGTTTTACGGTGTAATATAAATGCTTATTTTTAAATCTCACTGACCATGCCTTATATTTCATTTTTTTAGATTAACAGCTGTGGGTAAATATAATAAATGAAGACAATTTCCATGTTTACATTATCTGTGAATTTAGCATCACAGTGGCAAATTATTTTCCATGTTTACACAATCAAAGAATAATCTATTATGCCTTATAATCAACAAGGCACAACATTTGTTAAAAGGGGTAAAAGTACAACTTGGTAAAGAAAGAGACAAGAAGAAATTGCTCCAATATTAGGAAACTTTATTACTGAAATATTGTAACATGAACCTAACACCTTGACTCTGTCAATCTAATTTAAAATTGTAATAAGCTAGAATGTCTTCATATAAATCAGAGAAAACAGATAGCAAATATTAATTCTCATTATGAGCATAGGAACAAAACTGCAAGAAGCATCTGGTGCAGCCTTGCAATTTTGCCAACAAAGGGATTCAAAGTCTGTTGAGGTCTGGTGCTTGTTTTTTTCTTATCAGATGGTGTTGCAACTCTAACTTCATTTGTCTGTGATTTGGTTCATGTCAGCCACCACTTAGAAGTAACATGTGAGATCATAAAGCATTTATGATTATAGAGAGCAGTAAAAATGCAGATTGAGTGAATTGTGAACTACTGTGGCGGTACATAAATGACATCATAAACTGAGCAAATTAACTAGCTGAACTATTTCCAAATACTGTGGAAGGTATACATTGAAGAAGGGGAGAGATGGCATTTGACATGCCTCGATGTCCAAAAAAAAAGCGTAAAATCACCCATATGGAACATATCTGAGGGAAAAATTAATAGTTAAAATATAAATTAAGTTTATATATTAAGTTTTAAGTTAATAGGCAGTTGGTTTGTAATGTAAATGACTTTTTTCAATTATGTTTTGAGCTTTAAATAAGGGGATAGTTCACCCAAAAATGAAAATTACCTCAATTTATTTTCTCCCATGTGTTTTTAAACCTTTATGAGTTTCTTATTTCTGTTGAAACATAAAAGAAGATATGTTGAAGAATATCTGCCACCCTTTTTTTCTAATATGGACGTTGATGGGTGCCAGATATTTAAAAAATATATAATTTTTTTCAACAAAAAACAGACTCAAACTGGTCTTGAACAAGTAACGTATAGATAAATGATGGCAGAATTATTTGAGGGTTAAACTATATCTCTATTTCTGTCCGCTTTGTTCGCCCAATTCACCCAGTCAGCTGTATATTTACTACAGATATGGTTAGATGGTCACTACGGCTGTTTTCTAACAATAAGAAGACTGCATTGTAATTATAAGGTTAAACGCAGTATTACTAGATTATGAAATCATTGATAACTGGCTATTAATTAGTTTAAAAGGTATACAGATATTAAATTAAAACCACCCAGTAAGTGGTGGCAGGACACTGTCTAAAGGTCTTAATTTATTCAAATTGAGAAAAAAAAACATTTATGAATCAATAAATAATAAATTATTAAAACTGGTTGCAATTATAGATGAAATACTTACCAGATAATTTAATAAAATTTAATAAAGAATTTTAGTCATGCTGAAACATACACATAACAGATAATATACATTTATATCCATAGCAGCAGCAAAGTAAAAATAAATCCATTGTTGAGAAAATAAACTGAACTAATAAGTGAAAAGGTTGCAAACATATCATTTTCTTGATAAGGAACAACTTATTCCTATTCTTTATAAATTAAACAATCATTTTTTTAAACTCAGAAAGCAGTTCAGTATTGAAAGAGAAACATTTGGACACATGCCCAATACTATAAAAGACTTAAATCACAATGTGCAATGTTTATGTTCAGTTGTAAATCTCCAGAGAATTCTCCCATTTTTTCAAACAAAAAATACACTATGTTGCCAATAGAGGAAGTGAAGTGACATCATTGTAGGGTCTATTATTCAAACATTCATTCATTAATTTTCTTTTTGGCTTATTTATCAGGGGTCACCACAGCGGAATAAACCGCCAACTTATTCAGCATATGTTTTACGCAGCGGATGCCCTTCCAGCTGCAACCAAACATTGGGAAACACCCATACACTCTTGCATTCACACACATACACTACGGCCAATTTAGTTTATTCAATTCACCTATAGCGCATGTTTTTGGACAGTGGGGGAAACCGGAGCACCCAAGGGTCTATTATATCTTTTCAAAATTACATATTCTTTTACCCTCAGTCAACGTGTCGAAAGAAGCAAGATCATGTTCATTATACAATGATTCCAATTGATACAAATCAAAGTACTTCAAAAGTAGAAAGTAGACAAGCAATAATTGCTGTTGAGTTGATGTAGATGTTCTCAAACCAGAGAAAAACATAAGAAATCCAGATAAACATGGAGTGTAACCACCAGCCGTCTGGTAAATATGATGATGCCTCCCTCCAGCACTATAATCAGCTTTGCTCAGCAGTTCAAATTACACCTCTCCACCAACAGAGATACGCATATCCACATTGAGAGGGTGGCAGAGGTGACCAAAGAGTCATGCTTGGCAAACATTTTTCTTCTCTCCTGACAATGTGACTAAACTAGCCAAGTGAAAATGCACAAGAAATGCTGGCATTAGTCATATATACATTACAAACTCTGAGGCACCTTAAGGCATTTCACAAGAAACTATTCAATGGAAACTTCTGTTTAGTCAGCACCTTTGAAAAGCAGGATGCAGTAAGCTATTTTTAAAATATCCCAAAGTGATCCTGAATGATTCTAAACACTCTGTCTCTCCCAACCAAAGCTCTAATTTTCATGCCAGACCACCCTCATTGGTGAACCTGTGGTAAAAATCAACATGCAATTCAAATTCAACAGTACCTGTCTACCTAACTATTTCATAGGAAGTTTGCAGTTGTTAGTATGCAGCGAAATCTGAATTGATTCTCTAACACAGGGGTTCTCAAATTTTTCAGCCAGCGACCCCACAATAACAATGCCAGTGACTTGTGACCCCCACATTTCTTGGAGGTGGTTATTAACATGCAAATGTTGCACACACACAACAATAGGCCTATATACACACACAAGCATATTGACAACACAAAAAAGCGCAAGTCTAAAAACCATAGGCTATAATTTATATAGTCATTTATTAATGTGTTCAATGTAATATTAACCTCACCTAATGATACTCATGGGCCCAATGTTTTCAGCACAAGTCTATTCTTGGTTTAATTTTGGAGACCACCACCATGATCATCCTCAATGTTCAGTTGTGGCCTGTATTTATTTTTAATGTATTGGATTGACATAAAGGTGTCATAAAGTTTAACCTTGTGCTATAAAATCAATCTGCTGCAGCTGATGTTATTGCTGTGTTGTTAATCGAATGTAAATCCTATCAAAATAAATTAAAAGGTTAATGCTTTTTTACTTGTATGTTGTTGCTTTTTAATGTAACTATTCACTACTATTTTATTGTCTGAAGGTTATGGATAAAATATGGAAATTCTAATAGTTTAATAAAATTTATTTGATATTTGGAAATCACCAAGCGACCCCCTTTAATTGTCCCATGACCCCCCAGGGGGTACCGATCCCCACTTTGAGAACCACTGCTCTAACAGTATACATTGATTTCTCCACTTACATCAAAATAGAGTGCTGCAGTGATTGTGTTTTTTGCATTTATTATGATAGTATTTAGAGAGGAGGCAAATTTAAGATAAAGAGAGAAATGCCATCAGGTGACATTATGTAGCAGTGGCTCTGGGGCCTGGAAATTGTGATAAAAAGCACAATTCCAGTTGTTTGGGTAGACGTCATTAAACTGAAAAAACAGCGTTGTACTAAAGGCACACAAAAGTTATGTTAGGGTGCATTTTGTTAGCCTATTGCAAGTGTTTCTCACATCTCTAAAATAGATCATTTGCAAACAGCATTGCCGACTCATGGTTCGAATTAACAGCACTTAACCTGTGGTTAAAAGCATAGCATACAATTATATTAATATATGGACTTGAACAGATAATCCAAAATCTGATTTTTAGATGCCATCTTAATTATTAACAGCAATTATCTGAGATTATTTTGAACACCAACATGTGTAGTCACAACAGAATAGTTGCAACACAGTTCGATAAACACTCACTCATGACCAGGACCAGATGGAATCTGCAGACATTTTTTGCTATTTCTGCGCAGAACTTTGTAACAAATTTGAGGATTTAAGTGGAATGATAACATGAACTTGAATATATGAAGAAAAAAAAATAGCTTTTTAACTTTTATTTAATGTTTACAATGCAAATCCAATTAGATCCACCTTTTTGGTAAACAAAGTCTCTCATATAATACCTCTCATATAAAGTCTCTCATATGATATATCTACTATAATATTACTTTACAAACTGTATTGTAAAGTGTAATCTGTGGATTTTTTTCTGCGCGCAATTCCGTGTGGGCCAACCCATGACTAGCTATTTAGTGTCTCCATATATCATTCCATGGTAGTTAAGTTTTCAGAATACACACCACAAAAACAAACCAAGGTTTTACTACAAATAAAACCTAATTATTGGCATTTATTGTGGTTAAACTACACCATGGCTTTGCTACACTAACCACAGTTTAACCTTAATATTTGTAGTAAAACTGGATATACAGTAATCAAGCCAAAAAAACAACAAAAAACACATGGTTATTACATTTTTACTACAGTATAATAAAACTTTAATTACTTTTTCTATGGGTTGTGTGAGAGAATTAGCAAATACTCAAAGCTCTAGATTGAACAAATACACAGATTTATCACTAAACTGGTTAAAAAAAAAAAGAGCACAGAAACGGCATAGGAACAGAACCTGTTGAGCGCCTCTGTTTGAAAAGCTGAAGCTGTCATATGGAGTACGCTACAGTGACTATGCATTTGCCTCTGCTTGTATGATAATAAACAAAGTAACCATCCATTGGTATTAAGATATTTTGCTCGTAATATGGCCTGGTGTGAACGAATACATCATGGAAACCCACTGTGTGATTTTATAGCTTTAAAATCGTTTACAGCTTGACTACAATATTAATGTTACAGAGGTCATTGTGTTTTGTTTAGTGATTAATGTGCATTTTGGTTGGTACAGACGGGGCGGCAACTTTTGTCATTTTACATGATAACATGGTTCAGTCTGAGGTAACACGACCAGCATGTTGTTGCGTAAAATAAATAGTGTCTAACTTGTGTAATGAACATTGCAGTTGGCATATTTTTTTTACAAAATTCATTTAAAAACATCTCAACACTCAGTTTGTGGGAACTGATAATACTAATGTGTACAGTTTAAACACCCATGATCACATCCCGATGATGTAACTAAATGATCAAAGCACACGTTTTATTCTTGTTGCTTTGTTAAATGTAAACGCATATAGCTAATAGCTAGTTTCTTTGTTGTGACAAAACTAATTTAAAATTCAAATATTGTTAATTAAAGAAATTGTTTAAAAAGTTCAAGCGTACTTTAACAAACACATTAAGAGAATTGGTGTAGTATTAACAACTGATAGCCTACCAAGCATCTCACAATCCATAATAGTTCTGAAACTTTGTGATCTCGAGATTGATATGGCGTACATCTAACTTAAAACTTTAACAAGCATCATCGTCAAAAGTTAAATGATACGAAAAACCAAAAGCTGTGTCATGAAACCCTGGTTTGTTTTATGCTCTGATTTCATGAATGGCACTATTGAAAACAAAACTGCAACGTGTACAACTGACTCAGTGTAAGTTATCCGCTTAGGAAAAAAAGCTGCACAGATTCAATGTTAAAGACTCACCTCAGTCCGGCTGCGCAACGAGATCGTTTCATTTACGCATAGGCATCCGTTTGGACATTTTATAAGCCAAGAGTTCCACCTCTATGAGCGTATGTTACTTGAAGTTTAGGATCTCTTCCGTGACGTATAAAGCCACGCTAAGTTTGTGATATCACGTGGACAACGAAACCTATTATCACACGTCACGTGACTGCTAATTCCTGGCTAGAAGAAGCAAAACTTGCACTGCTGTGCTTACTCAGTAAATTTGCAGAGTCGTCTGACTTAGATCTACAGCTCAAATCAAGTCAAGAGTTTATAAACGGTCCTTCTGTCTGTCTGGTGAAACTACTTCAGTGAAAGTTTGACTTATGATACAGTAGGCAGACCAGTTTGGGCAAGTATTGTAGGTTAAATTTTACCTTGCTGAATTGACTCAAACGTTAGAGAACTTTCATGCAACAGTTAAACTTCAGAATAGTAGCCTAATAATACTAAATTTATCCAACATCTGAATTAGAAAATTTATGTAATCTAAAGGTTATTGTGCATAACCATTATATGCCATAATATAGTTCAATTAGGGTATATTGTTTATTAATGAAACACAATGGTTTATATTTCAACTGGCCTATATAATTGACATTTTCATGATATTTCTTACAGTTAATGCATTTATAAATTCATAATCATATGTCGAGTATAACAGTGGGGACCTTTAATAAAGAAGGGAATAAGCCAAAGGAAAGTGAGTAATAAGAAGGCTATGTTATATTTGTTAATGTTCTTTTGAGAGTAACGAGAGTATGTTTTAAGTCTACAGCTATGGGGGACAAGACTAGACTAGTATACTACTGTATACTGCGGTTTGGAAAAGTCAATGTTTTAAAATTGTCAAAATGTTCTGTTATACTAGTCCTAAGGTATGTGTGAGATTTTTTATTTACATTTTCTTCAGGTTTTTAAGACAACAGTATCTCCAGCAGAAAAGATATCCAAAGATGCCGTTTTAAATTGTAATGCAATTTGTGTTTTTGAAACAACTGAAGACAGCAAAAGTCAATGATTCACTTGAATTATTTAGCCTGACATGTTTAATGCTCCAAAATATTTTAAATGTCTCTTGGGGGGGGGGTGAATTTTTTTTACCCAGACATTTAAAAAGAATATATTTTAGAGCAGTAATCACAATACCGTGAAACCGTGATATTTTTATCCAAGGTTATCATACCATCAGAATCTTTTACCAGCCCACGCCTAGACAAGATCACTTGATAACTTATTTTCTTTGGATGTAGGCTACTTCATTTTTAGGTGTTATGGTGTATGTATTGAGTCAAATGTTCATATTTGTTTTATTGTATTAATCCAGTATTTTTAGAGCTAACCTTCTGAAAATAATATTTTTTTCCATTAGCTGTATGTGTTGGCTCAGAATCTGTTAAGCATTTTTTTATATGCAAGGTAAATACAAAATGATGGAAGTTTTAATGCTGTGAGGTCACAGGTTTTAATCCACACAGCCTTCAAATTCTACATAGGCTTGAGTAAATTGAGCCACACTCCCCTGCGAACAAACAAAGAACACAGTGTGCTTGGGAATGTTCCAGGGTGGGATTTGAAATGGTGCATGTTTATTTAATCTTTTCAATTATCAACATTCCTGTGACAGTAATTTGTTCAATGTTTTCACCAGCAAATAATTTTACATACAGTAAGTATTCATGTGTGCAATAAAAAAAACATTAAAGACACAATACGTACAATTCTTTTTAATAAAATACCCTAGAGCGGTGTTATACATGCTCAGACTTCATGAATGGCACTATTGAAAACACTAAGTCAGTCACATAACACTAAGTCACATAAGTCAGCACTATTGCTGACTAATACACTTACATTATCCCAAAATAATCATATACAGACTTCATGTGGCATCATCAAAATACCCCAGTTTTGCTTTACATGTTACATACACATAATATTTATTTCAAATTACACATAGTGTTTCTTTAACCTTAGCTATTATTCTCTACTTTTTATATTTTGTACTCTGTCACAAGCTGTTGTAAAGTTGAAAAAAAAATATTGTAAAATGTACTCCAGTCACCCTTGATGTTTACAGTGATGTGCTAAAGTTCATCAGGCTCAAGATCAGATCAAGCATCATACTGGGGAAGTCCCAATGAGCTGCAGTTCTGTGCTTTGTTAATGTCAGTAGAAAATGTTTGGACTGGTTCAGCTGAAAGGTAACCCACTGACTGAGATAACCACTTACTGTACAACTGAGGACTGCAAAAGAGCATCTGAACGCATATCCAGCCATGAAACAGAAGAAAACAGAATTGCAAACTATGACTACAATGCACACACCAAAATTAGACTGTACAAGATTGGAAACAAATTCCTAAAAATGATAAGTCTTGGCTTCTGTGCTGTTAAATCTGGATGGTAGGTCATGATTTAACATAATGTTTAACATAATGATTTAACATAATCCAGCAGGATAATGCAAAATTTCACAAAGCTCAGATTATCTTAGATTTGTTTTTTTTAATGTGAAGGTGAGTTAACTATACTCAACTGGCTTCATAGTCACCAGAAGAGGTATGGTGTAATGGGAGATTCACATCAATGTTGTGCGGCTGACAAATCTGCAGCAAGATGCTACCATATGAAATGCCACAGCCATATCACCCTGCATCCCAAAACCAGTTATTCACTGTAGCTAAGCAGGGCTAGGCCTGATCAATACCTGAATGGGAGACCACATGCGAAAACTAGGTTGCTGTTAAAAGTGGTGTTAGTGAGACCAGCAGGAGGCGCTCAATCTGTGGTGTGTGTAAGTACTACTGCCCCAGTAAAGTGAAGGGGACACTATACTTTCAGTGAGCGCTGTCTTTTAGATGAGATGTTAAATCTGACTCTGTGGTTGTTAAAAATCCCATGGCACGTTTTGTAAGAGTAGGGGTGTAACCTCGATGTCCTGGCCAATTTCCCTCCATCAGCCCTTACCCATCATGGCCTCCCAATCATCCCCATCCACCGAACTGGCTCTGCGCTGTCTCTCCACTCCACCTATAGCTGGTGTGTGGTAAGCGCAGTGGAGCCGTTGCCCTGTGGCTGCGGTCGCATCATCCAAGTGGATGCTGCACACTGGTGGTGGTGTGGAGGAACCCCCCCCCCCCCCCCCCCCCCCCCCCCC
>CAIGQZ010000690.1:7842778-7874501 GCA_903798205.1 Danio tinwini | reverse complement strand
ATAATATTTTAGTCACCAAACATTTTGCGAAATTAAAAGATAAAACAATCAAATTCAAGCAAAATATTGAAAAAAAAATTACTACCTACAAAATTTCAACAAAATTTTTTTAATTTTTTTGGCTTCTCGATGTTTCCTCTTTTTAAAATTTGTATTTATTATTTTTCTGAAACATATAAATTTGGATGTACTAGTTTTTGGACCGTTATCGTAGGTTATTTTGTTAGATAAGCTCCATATTTGGCTTCAGTACTGACTAATCTAATGTATATGCACAAATATAATACTGTTTTGCTTCCTATTACAAATATGAATTTAAAAGATAGATTTGTGAGGGGTGTACTTGTATATTCTGAGCACTGTATATGTAACCCTCCGGTCCTAATGCACCCAACCCTATCTGAGCTGGGATCGAACCATCTTTTCTTTGCATGGGAGTCAGTTGTTCTAACAAGGAGGCTAAAGACCTTGAGATCAGTTTACCTATATAGCACTTCGCTAGCTGGCCTCCATTACATATACTGGCAAATAACAATGGCATATGTATAAATAATATAAATAATAAATAATACATGGCATATGTTTTAGCATTTTGGGGCTTTTTTATGTATGCATAAATGCAGGTCATTTCGAAAACTTTCTGATTTGTTTGATTTTGGATTTTTCAGAATTAGTTTGTAAACATTCTTTCTCTGTTTTAGTTCTGAAGTTTAAAGAAAAAGCTAGCAGATATACCATAATACTTTGAATCTGCCCCTTTCAGACATTGTGCAGTTTTGGTGACTGTTGCTTTAAAATAAAATGAGATTGTGCTCTTTTCAAAAGAGGGCAGAGCTGCAAACACCTATGCATCAGCATAGCAGCAGATTCAAAACAGGACTAACGTCATCTCTGTGAAAAACTGAAAATGTCAAAAAAGTGTCTTGCAGTCTATGGAGACTACAATGTTCATTTGTGCATTCTAAAACACCACATTTACAGTATAATCCTCTTAGTCGCTGACATTATATTTAGCTGGTGAAAACTATTGGTGGATGAGTGCTTCTCAGTCAGGGCTGTTTATGCTAATGAAGGAGAGATCATCACTAATGGGTGTGGCTTTTCCCCTATGACACACAAAGGAAGAATGTCAATCAATTGTTTCTGCTGACTCTTTTTATCAAGTGTGATTATAAAAAATAAAATGAATTAAATTTTACCATAAGAGGCTGAATATATTCGTACAGTTTCCACACAACTGTGTTTAAACCCTTTATGAAAGTGATTTTTGCATAATAGGTCCTCTTTAAAGGGAAAAATGGATATCTTATAAGACTACTAAATTTTGTAATACATTTTTGCATATATTTCATCAGTGAACAGAAGGATGGTGACCCTGAGAAGTGGACGGGGCCTAATGAGATTGGCCATACAGATGCACACGGAGACCTGCAAACCACCATCAGCTCATCTGCACAAAGCCCCAATGCAGCAAACAGTAGCACAGACGCCGAGTGTTAACGGCAAGTGGCGCTGCAAGGACAGCTGCATTATTTGCACAAAACCATGCTTTCTACATTTGTTCATTTCAAATTTAAAACCACCTTCGCATATTGTAAATGAATATAGAAAGATCATTTCATAATTTGCAGCTTGATCACAATTGAAAAGAAAAAACATTTTACCAGGCTACACATTTTTCCTTGCACTGTAAATGTACTGTATCTGCCTTTAACCAATAAACACAGGTTGTTTAGATGTTAGGGACATCTCTCATACACTTCAGAATAATCCAGCACAATAGTTGCTATTAGATTCATCATTTTATTTTCAAAAGAATGCAAACAAAGACATTTTAGTAATATGTATTATTTCTGTGCCACTAGCAGCAAAGATTGAGTCTGTTTTTATGCTGAACAATATTGGTAGAAATCAATCCATTCCCTGCAAAGCTTGCTTTTCTTACTTAGATTTTTCATCTTGTTTCTAGTCAATTTTTAAATCGAAAAGCATTTTCTAGACAACCAAAACATAATGGGCTCTTTTTAACGATCTAGGGGCAAAGTCTACAGCGCAATGGCAACAAGCATGTCCAAATCCACTTTGGCTATTTTAAGTTATGGGTGTGTTTTGAGTATAACGTTCATTAAACCAATCAGAGTATAATCTCCCATTCCCTTTATTTGCTTTTTACATAGCAGACTTTGTAAGTGAAAAACTGAACGCTTCACTAGCGAGAAAACAGTTAAACAGACCATCTGCAGCGAGGATAAAGAATGAGCCTCCTCCATTCAGCCTCTTTACTTTCTCTTTACTTTACGTTTACTCTTTACTCTTTTACTTTTGTGGGTTAGGAAACGGTGTTGTACGCATTCCACTGAAGACATTTGTTAGCCTGCATATTTAATTGTGTTTGTTAAGTGCAAGGATTTGTTTCAAAACTATTTCTAAATTCAGTTCTAATTTCGTGTGGTAAAAAAAAAAAAGAGTTATACCCAAACACATGTCCTATTCTTATGCCCCATATGGTGTGGCATACTTCTCCAAAACCAGACAGGTGGACAAATCTAAAGTTGTTTTTATTAAAACAAATATAAATACTGCTAATAATAACATTATACAAATGCAAATTGTCATAAATAAACAGAAAAAGAAATAATATGCCAAAATTAAGTCAGTTTTTTTTAAACAAGCACAAATAATCTGCCAAAAGGGTAAGCAAAATAATTTAGTTGTTCCATTTTAAAATAATAATATTTTGCTTACCCCATTGGCAGGTCATTTTGTTTCTTTTTAGAAAAACTTGCTCAATTTTGACATGTTTCTTAAAAGAAGACAATATGTTTTTGTCTAGAATGTTTAGTTATTTGGACTGGAAACAAGACAAAACATCTAAGTAAGAAATGCATTTTTTGCAGTATTAGCCTTCACATTCATGTCTGTTTATTTAAGACAATGGATGTACACAATTTATGATCTGGTTGGCCTCATTTTAAGTTGTCCGAGAAATTGTTCCCACACTGGCAATAAAAAGATGAATACATGACTATTTTTACATACGATTAGCTTTTGGAGCTTAGAGCAAAAGATTCCCATTTGACCATTGGGGGATATTGCTGGTAGCACAGAATATACAGTACTTCACATTCAATGCAAAGCAGCGAAACAATCCTCAGTGAATCACTGCACTGCACATCATGGCACCTTTGCTGTTATAAAGCAAAAAAAGTGAGGACTAGACTATCCAAATTAATAAAGGGATGCAATTATAAGCCATGCAAGCGATTCTTACCTCACAGAGGAACTGTGGTGGTCTGTTCTGTCTACCTCTCAAGACACACTGACCTCTTGGGGATCTGTAATCGTACATCCTAGACATTAAGAAAATGAATACCATCAAATCACGGAGGGCTACACACCGATGTCTTCCACCCGTTTTGCACTGCATGAATGCACTGTACGAAAGTTTGGCTTTGATTGACAGTTGCGTCTTGATTAGATCTGCTCACTAACTCTGAACTGTTCCAATGCAATATCATCTGCAAATTGTAATATCGTGCAGGATCAGGCTGCCTTTAATAACTGCAAATATTTGCCTTGTGAAGCGGATCAAGTATGATGTGGTTAATATATTTATGAAAGAGTTGGGTTCTGGCCATTTCAGTTGTCCAGTACTTATTGCCCAGCTAAAAGGGAACATTCTCAAACCGTTGGCTGATGTTGTGGATAGAAAGATATAAACAAATGTCTAGTTATGTTAATAGAATGTTTGTTGAAAGTTATTAGTACTGCATCCGAAATCGCATACTGCTCGTTTAGGTACTGTATTTAATATTCAACGTACTTTATTTTATGTTGAATATTAATGTACTTTAACGTACTTTAAACGTAATTTATTGTGACTGTAAGAAAAGTATGTTTTATATTGTATAAATATGAGAAGTATGAATAGAATTTAGATAAACTACATCCTCCTTGTTGTTATTATCACTATCTGCATCAGTTGCATTCCTAAATTTTCATATAGTATTTATAGAATTCAGACATACTTACTTGGCTCACTTAATGTTTTTTTTTTTTTTTTTTTGCACACTAGACAATAGGGAAGTATGTGATTTCGGATGCACTCTAGGTCTTTATTATTGCTAGCACAAAATAAATGCTATTTATACATTATTCATGGAAGGTTTTTAGTTGGATGTTTATCCAACATTTGTTAAACGTTACTGCTTACTGGTTTTCGAACATTAAGAAAACATTCGAAGATAACATTCCCACAGTGTTTGCAAAATTACAAATAACGAATTTTTCCCTAAATTATTTTTCTAACATTGTTATTAAAAAAAAAACACGTTCAATTTGAAAAATAGGACATTTTGAACATCCCAGGTATGTTTTTTGATGCGCTTAGTATGAACATTAAGTGAACTAAGACCAAATGTACACTGAAAAAAAAATTGTTTCATCCCAAATTTTGGTCCACAGTCCAAAAATATATGCGCTATAAGTGAATTGGATGGAACTAAATTAGCCTTAGTGTTTAAATGTGAGAGTGTATGGGTGTTTCCCAGTACTGGGTTGTGGCTGGAAGGGTATCCGCTGTGTAAAACATATGCTGGAATAGTTAGTGGTTCATTTGGCTCTGTCAACCCCTGATAAATAAGGGACTAAGCCAAAGGAAAGCAAATGAACGAATAAATGGATGAATGAATGAACTTACATTTTGAATCCAATGATTAAGTTTGTTCATATTTTACCCAAAGTTTGTTTGAAACAACCCAGCATTTCTTATATTTGCTACACTGAACCAGATCAAACAAACTATAAGAACTAAACTAAAAGTGTAAACACTCTCAGAAATCAAGTTATCAGAAACAAGTTTTTAGACCTTAACGGGAACATCAGCAAAACGTTCTTCAAATATATTATTTATTAGCTGGGCGGTCTGACGTCTTGATATTGGACAACTGCAATAATATTTGACATCGCCCAATATTTGACTGCAAATGCTAAATTACTTGTGATTGCAATTTTGTATCACTTAGAGTCAGAAACCCTGGGTTGTTTTATTACATATTCTTGCTTTCACATTGTCGTCACTAAAGATAATAATTCACATTGACGTGACCTTTTTTTAACGTAGGAGACTGCTTTACATTGCTCCTTAATTTCTGACCACCTCTGGAATGTGTTTTGGCCTTACTGTTTGCACCACTTCTTCCTTTTCAGCCTTATTGGAGTGTTGGCTTGATTTTGTATAAGAACTCTGCGATTGATCTGACTTGTGATCTTGAAAATTAGTGTGTTTTGAAGGTTAAACTGAGTGTACCTGTTTTTATTTGAATTGACTGAAATCTCCCTCTTTAACATACCTTTTAAACTGAATAAACTTATAACGAAATACACACTGTCCTCTTCACACCTCTTTTTTATTTATTGTTTTTTTTTAAATGAATGTCAGCACCACAGTTACAATAGACAAATGTTGTATGTAAATTGTATGAAGCCAGATCAGTCTGAAAAATAATACATTTACAAAATATATTTCATACATCCACAACACAAGTCACATTTACAAAATCCAATTTATAAATTCAAAACATGATTATTAAATACACAAATCCAATTCTTAAATTCAAATCACAATATATAAATGCACAAATCTAATTCATAAATTCAAAACATGATTCATAAATACACAAATCGAATTCATAAATTCAAAACATGATTCATAAATACACAAATCGAATTCATAAATTCAAATCACGATACATAAATACACAAATCTAATTCGCAAATTCAAAACGCAATTCATAAATACACAAATCGAATTCATAAATTCAAATCACGATACATAAATACACAAATCTAATTCGCAAATTCAAAACACAATTCATAAATACACAAATCTAATTCACAAATTCAAAACATGATTCTTAAATACACAAATTAAATTCTAAAATTCAAAACACAATTAATAAATGCACAAATCCAATTCATAAATTCAAAACACAATTCAAAATACACAAATCTAATTTATTTGATCAAATATTTATGATTTTTACTTGTTATTTTACAAATTGTGTGTTGTATTTATGAATTGTGTTTTAAATATACAAATTGGATTTTGTAAATGTGAGTTGTGCTGTGCATGTTTGAGTTTTATTTCATAAATTTATTATTTTTAAGACTACTCTGGCTTCATACAATTGTGCTCAATATTTTTCTTTACATTTTTTTCTGGATTCTCCAAAAAAAGTTTGTATAGTAAAAGGGATATTGGTTCAGTTTAACATTGTGCAGTCGAACAAAAGAGTGCAAAACATTACAAAGAGTGTATTGAAATATACATGAGGGCATTAGCAGGTAATGCAACTGGATCTGCTAGTGGGAAACAGAACCTGGGCATGTGTACCAGCAGAAGTATTGTGAATGGCAATGGCAGAGAGGAAAAGGAGAATACAACGTAATCTCACACATAATGATGGCTTTTATGATGACCAGATTTCTGCAATGAAATACTGATGACATTTGTTTGTTCCATAATCAAAATATAATCACAGACTGACTTATTCCTCTCGATTCAATCTTTTTCCATGTTACTTATTGTAATTATCATGTTTGGAGATCAGACTGGTTTACAACATACCAAAATACAGTATGTAGTAGCCATTAGGAATAGAATAGCAATATAATTATGATGTGATGTTGGTCAGGGTGTTTAGACATTCTCTCATACTCCTCAGAATAATTCTGCACAAAAGCAAAAACTTGTTTGTAATAATGATGGTTTTTTATCTGATTACGTCATGATTTCATCAGGTCATAATCATGGCCTATTATGTTATAACTTATTAACTAAATAATAATGATCCAATATCTCATATTTTTTTGTTACTTTAAATGCCACTGTCCATTCCTTATTTATAATCACATCCCTTTCTCAATATTTTGATTATTTTTCTCATAATGTATAATTTTGTCATAATTTTGACTTTTTGTCTTATAATTATGGTTGGCGTCTCTATTTTTGAAATTGTCATAATTCTGACTTTATATCTGATAAAGTGTGTTGTGTTTTTTTTTTACATGTGATTTCATAATAATGAATAATAATAATAATTATGTCATAATTTTGATATTTTTGTTATTTGATATTTTTCATAAATTAGGTTTAATAATACAAATGGCATGGTCAGACTAGAAGGAACAACATTTTTATCGTGTTTAAATGGATGTTGTTTTTCAGATGTGTGTTTACTAAACATTTTTTAACATTGAAATGTCACATTGAAATGTTTACAAAGTGCCACAGAATGCAACAGTGACAGAACAGAGAAAAGCCTTCTAGGCAGCACGGTGGCTCAGTGGTTTGCACTGTCAACTTACAGCAAGAAGGTTGCTGGTTTGATCCCTGGCTGGGTCAGTTGGTGTTTCTCTGTGACTTTGCCTGTTTGCCTGATTGCCAGCGAGACTGTTGGCGTGGGTTTCCTCCGGGTGCTCCGGTTTCCCCCACAGTCAAAAGAGATGTGAATGTGAGAGTGTATGGGTGTTTTCCAGTACTGTGTTGCAGCTGGAAGGGCATCCGCTGTGTAAAACATAGGCTATGCTGGATAAGTTGGCGGTTCATTCTGCTGTGGTGACACCCGAATAAATAAAAGGACTAATGAATAAGTGAACGAAGAACAGCCTTCTAACAAGTATGAAACGTCATTGAAGATTATAAAGACATTTATCTGTATTTGTAGAATGTTTATTGGAGATAAATAGAACAGAAGAAAGATGCCAATCTCCACAACCTCATCCACTTCGACTTATTGTAGTAGCAGTAGTAGTTGTTGTTTATCTCCTCCTTCACCTAAGAGCACTGGATATTATTAGTACGAGGATGGAGCTCCGCCGTGTGGTAGATGGGAGTCAGTACGCTGTACGTGGATTGACCATAGACTGCCCGCGAACTGAAGTCCTCCCTCCGCGTTCTCTGCTAGAAACACTGTTGACAAAACCACTCACACAAGGTACACAGAAAAGAAACTTTTTATATAGCTACTCCTAACTTTCTAAAGTCCTTACAACCTTCTAAAGTATTACAGTAGCCTATGCCTACTTGAATTAGCCTACACAGAGAAGACAATTTAACAAACAACATAAAATACTAGGCTAATATTAGACTGATCTAATTCATAAATGAGACTTTTTGGCTTAGATTATATATAGCTGCTATTCCATTATTTTGACATTTGACACTTTTGGCATTTTTATCTCAATGTTTTCTGTCAAAGCTTTTTGTCTAGCCTATAGGCCTAACTGACTTAGATTTGGTAGACCTATATATGATTGTACTTCATATTAATAAGAATTTTTGTCATAATGCAGACTTTTTGTTTTATTTTCATGACTTATATGATTGTGACTTTCTCTCAATTATGACAATGAATTTAGGATTTTTATCTCACAATGTTTACCCCATCAATTCCGTCTATTATTTATCACCTACATAACAATTTAGCACATTTTCATATTTTGTCATTTTTTAACACAATAGCAATGTTCATAAAATAATGCTTTTCATTTTTATCTTTCTTTACTGTTAACCGTTTATCTCATAATGTTGACTTTTGTGATCATTTATTTACATTTTATGCCATAATTTTACATTTCTATCACAATTATTATTTCTCAAGTTTTATTGGTCTTTCTTGGAGGCAGTAAAAGATTTAATTTAATTTATTTTTATTTTTTATTGAACATATAGTAATGTACAACAACTTGGCATTATCAGTACACCTTTACATTACAAAAAAAACAGGAAACCGATGCAAATAAAGAACAAATAATATGTTAATTTGTTGATATGTAATTGATAATTGAAGACAGAAGATTAATTACACTTTTTGTTTTCATTATCTTAAGGCATTTTGAATCTCATTATAAAAACCACAAAACATTTGTTTCACCTTCAAATATTTTAATTTATGTATGTAAACATTTTTCAAGCATAAGGATGCTGCTGATTAGAAAGGCGTCTTCCTTACTGTCCATTACAAGTCCATAAATGATGTCATTCACATTAAAGATGTGTGGAATCTTTGGGTAAAGCCAGTCATAAACATCTGACCATAATGCATCCACAAACATACAGTGGAAAAACTAATGATGATCTGTTCCTTCAATATCATCACAACACATACATTTATTAGACTCAAATCCAAATCTAATTCTTAAATATTTACTTGACGGATATATTCCGCTTACGTTTTTAAATTAACTTCATTAGTTTTGGAGACAGAGGAAACTTTAAATATTTAGGTGTAAGTGTGAATCTTTAGAGAATTGATGTGAAATTGAGTTTCTATAAACCGCTAGCGGATATATAATATTGTTGAATAGATTTCTAATCTTTTTGTTTGAAAATGTACTTTCTGAAATCACAGCCTTCAATTAACACAGGAGGAAATGCTGGGGTTACAAGGGTAGAGTAAGAAACTATTTCTTTATTTAGACAGACAAAGGCGATAGGAATGGCTTTAATAATAGATTCAAATTTTACTCGATTAGAAATTATATTATATTTAGTACAACAATTTTCATATGAAATAATACCTTTATTGCTATCAATTAATTGGGATACTGGCAATAAAAGATTGTTATCAGACTTTTTTAAACAATAATATGTAATTTCACTCCCGTACACTAGGTGTCGTAAGTAACCCAATGCCACAGATGAAGCTTAAATACGCGACGAAGCAGAACCTCGAGCATGGCGTCCTCGTACTATCAAGAGATGCAGGAGGTCTTCAGGAATAACAATAAAAGCAGAGAGTTCCCGGCTCACAGTGCTAAAGTGCACTCGGTGGCCTGGAGCTGTGATGGAAAACGACTGGCGTCCGGTTCATTTGACAAAACTGCCAGCGTGTTTGTCCTGGAAAAAGACCGACTGGTGAGCTTTGTCTTCTCCATCATGCCCAGTTATGCAAAACATATATTCAGTTCATAAACCACGTTCTGCGTATTGCAAGCTGTTGAACATTTAATCTAAACTTAAACAATACTAGTATCTATTTTTATCCTACGAGTGTCCATTTTAGATGCTTGTGTTTTTTTTCATTAAGTACTGAAGCATATTCATTAGAAACTGGTACTATTTATTTAGCCATTATTGCTTATGGTGACTACTATTTAGTATTCTTTAGGTGCTGGTTCTTATTTTTAGATACAAATTGTTATTAAATAGTTATTAATTAGACACTAGGTCATTTTCATTGTAGATACTAATATTTATTCATAAGACCCTAGTTCTTCATTTCATACTGGTAATTTTTTCAGAAGTGAAAAGTTACTACTGCATTGTTGCTTCAAAACAAATTTTTAATTTAAGCCATTGACTACTATAGCAATATGTCATTGAAATGTCAGGTTTTTTTCTGATTACTAGATGTTCCAAATGTGTCTAGTGTATATTTTTAGTATGACTAGTAATTATTTACCAGGATTTGGTACTTCTTTTACTTATCATTGGATACTAGTGCTTTATCATTATATACTATTATTTATTTGTTAGATACTAAAAGTGGTCACACTCTACGATAAGGTTATATTATTTAATGTTAATAAATTTTTAACATGAACTAAGAATGAACAATACTTGTACAGCACTTACTAATACATTATAAAAGTCCAAAGCTGTGCTTGCTAACATTAGTTAATGCACTGTTAGCAAGAACTAACAATAAAACACTTTATTTTCAGTAAATAACATTAACAAAGATGAATAAGTACTGTAATGTTTGTTGTTCTTTCATGATAGTAAGCACATTATCTAATGATACCTTATTGTAAAGTTGTACTCATTCATTCATTTATTTATTTGCTTTTTGCCTTAGTGCCTTTATTAATCAGGGCTCGCCATAGCAGAATGGACTGCCAATTTATCCAGCATATGTTTTATGCAGCAGATGTCCTTCCAGCCGCAACTTAACACTGGGAAACACCCATTCACACTCTTTCACACACATGCTCTAAGGTTAATTTAGTTTATTCAATTGACATATAGCGCATGTCTTTGGACTGTGGGGGAAACTGGAGCACCCGGAGGAAACCCATGCCAACATGGGGAGAACATGCAAGCTCCAAAGAAAACACCAATGACTTCTTGCTGTGAGGCTATCATGCTACCCACTGTGCCACTGTGTCGCGTGCCACGTTTTTTTTTACTTGTCATATTATTTCTAGTCTAAATGGCTGTGTAAGAGTTCAATTAAAAATGTTCTGGTCAAATAAAATAGAATAAACATAGATAGCATAGTATGTACCAAGTACTAGTATCTTTTCAGTATGTATAAGTATTCAATTCAATTCATCTTTATTTGTAGAGCGCTTATACAATGTAGATTGTGTCAAAGCAGCTTCACATAGAAGAATATAGTGAATTGAAACAGTGTCAGTTCAGTTTTTCAGAGATAAGTTCAGTTCAGTTTAGCTCAGGTCAGTGTGGGTTAATATTCACTACTGAGAGTCCAAACACTGAAGAGCAATTCCATCGATGCGCAGCTCTACAGATCCCGAACCATGCAAGCCAGCGGCAAGGAAAAAACTTCACCAATGGGCGAAAGTGAAGATTTAAAAAACCTTGAGAGAAATCTGGCTCAGTTGGGCACGACCATTTCTCCTATGGCCAAACGTCTTGTGCAGAGCTGCAGTCTAGGTGCAGGAAGCTGGACCTCAGCGAAGACTTGTGTGTCCTTGGAGCGTCACAGGAATCAGTCTCATGCTCTCCACTCTTCCATGACCACCACAGCAGCTGCTCAGGATACGGCCTGGTCCAGGATTATGAAAACCTTGGGATCATCTCATCGCTGGTCTTGGATCGCATCAGTGGCGCTGCATAATCTGAGGGCCTCGGGATGAGTACCCCCAGGTGGAAATACAGAATAAGGAGAATAATTAGCGTAGATGCTGTTCATAGTGTATAAAAACAAGAAGCAAAATCCCGTGTGTGGGGCACATCATGCGTCATACCACTATGTAATGCACTGAGTGTATGCTTTGCTAAAAAGATAGGTCTTTAATCTAGTTTTGAACTGCGAGAGTGTGTCTGAGCCTTGGACATCATCAGGAAGGCTATTTCAGAGTTTAGAGGCCATAAATGAGAAGGCACGACCTCCTTTACTCGATTTTGCTATTCTAGGTATTACTAGAAGCCCTGAGTTTTGAGATCGTAAAGAGCGGGTTGGATTGTAGCGAGACAGAAGGTTGGTTAGATAAACAGGAGCTAGATTATTTAAGGCTTTATAGGTAAGAAGCAATATTTTATAATCAATACGAAACTGAACAGGCAGCCAGTGTAAGGAGCATAACGTTGGGGTGATATGATCATATTTTCTAGACCTTGTAAGAACTCTGGCAGCTGCATTTTGCACTAGCTGAAGTTTGTTAATAGAGGATGCTGGGCAACCAGCGAACAGAGCATTACAGTAATCCAGCCTGGAAGTCATGAAAGTATGAACTAGTTTTTCTGCATCTGAGATGGATAGCATACTTCGCAATTTAGCTGTTTCTCAGATGGAAGAAGGAAGTTTATTAAGTACCTAATAAATAAGAACTAGTATCTAATGATAGTTATCAGTTGCTAATAAATTACTTCCAGTGTATAAACGTTCACAATTGGAATACATTGTAAAAACTGACATCTCTGTGACAGATCCCTACAGAAGTCAATGGCAAATATGTAATTATGTTACTAGTTACTTTACTATCTGCAAAATGACATATTTTCAGTGCCATGGTTTAACTACAACCACAACAATAAGCTTTTATAGTTTATCCATGTGCCAAAAACAATACTATACTACTTCTATTATAGAAAAATGGTTAATATTCACAGCATTGGTTACAATGATAGTTTATTATTTTACAAATAATTTGGCTTTACTGACTATATGTTTTAGGTGAAGGAAAACAACTACCGTGGGCATGGAGACAGTGTGGATCAGCTGTGCTGGCATCCTACAAATCCTGATCTGTTCGTCACTGCATCAGGAGACAAGACCATCCGCATCTGGGATGTGCGGACCACCAAATGCATGGCCACGGTCAGCACCAAAGGTGAAGCTTTAAAACCTAAAGTGATAGGTTTTCACTACAATGAAAATTTGGTCGTCATTTACCCTCCATCAACCTATTCCAAACCCACTTGAGTTGAACACAAAAGATGACATTTTGAAGAATGAGATATTCAGCAAAGTGTCACCAGGGAAAATTTGTTTTTGTTTATATTAACGTTAAACATCTTATCTAATTTATGTATTCATTTGTTTGTGGTTTTTAATTGTATATTTATTATTGAAATGTTTTTTACCGTGAGCTTTAAGACTTGAACTATGCTTTTAAATGTCATATTTTATTCTCGTGACTGTCTGACTGTGTTTAGGGGAGAATATCAACATATGCTGGAGTCCTGATGGTCAGACCATCGCTGTAGGTAACAAGGATGATGTTGTAACATTCATTGATGCCAAAACGCACCGTGCACGTGCTGAGGAGCAGTTCAAGTTTGAGGTCAACGAAATCTCCTGGAATAATGACAATGACATGTTCTTCCTGACCAACGGCAATGGATGCATCAATATATTAAGGTCTGCTTTTATTGTTGTTTAAAAGGCTGTTGTTTATGTGATTTTTATTTTTTTTATTTATGTTAATCATGTGTCATGACTCTGTTGCAGTTACCCTGAACTGAAGCTCATACAGTCAATTAATGCCCATCCATCCAACTGCATCTGCATTAAGTTTGATCCGACTGGGAAGTATTTTGCCACAGGAAGCGCAGATGCCCTGGTCAGCCTGTGGAACGTGGAGGAGCTGGTGTGTGTGCGATGCTTCTCAAGGTCAGTTTTTGTTTTTGTAGATTGTATATAAATAAACATTGACTTTTTATTTATAACTTTGACTGATCTCACAGTGTTTAATTTTACATTTTTATTTCATATTATAGTTATAGAAAATTATACAACGAAGCTAAATATAAAAAGTTTGTAGTTTTGAGACCAAATTGCAGTTGACTGTCTCAAATGAGTGACTTCCTCTTTTAATTAAGCTAATAAATAGTGAATGATATTTAAGCTTTTTTATTTTTTTTTTTTTATATTTCTATGTTTGACTGATCTCATAACATTTACTCTTCATTTTGCTTTTTGTCATGTTTTGAAATGTTATAGGAAAATATAAAATGAAACAAAATAAGTTAAACTGCGGAGTTTACTAATACTGAATATAAAAATAACAACAGTTGATAATTCTTAAAACTAGATTTTGTCAACTGAAAATATTTATTTTTAATTATACATAACTAGTGTATTTAAAGGTGCCATATACTGCATTGGTTTATTAAGTTAACCTCCAGAGGTTGAAGACCGCGTATACGCGTTTTGACGAGTCATCACCTCATAAGGCTGAAATGAACTAAAATTACATTTTCAGTTTTGATCGTACAGATAAGATCAATACATCAATCAAATCAGTTAGGTGTCCAGTTTTTAATGTGTTTAATCACAATGACAACAAACGTGTGTGCTTTTGCAAAATAAGGATAATAAACAGTGTAGGCAATCTGTGTTTTCTCTCTCCGTGAACTGTTTTTAGAAACGTGTCAATAAAATGCACTGAAACTCAGCGAAAACAAAACACACAGACATGAGACCCATATCTATAGAAAGCTTGAAGTGTCTACTTTTAAATGCAGTGAGTGCTTGTTGAAAACAAATATTGTTTGATAAAGTAATCAATATGAAACCAACACTATGTCTAGTTTCTAAGTCTGAGCTCATTAGAGTTAGGAAAATGTCAGGAAATGTCAGGAAAAACACTTCATTAAAGCAAGTTGGAGAAAAACTCTCCAGGACACTGGCCCTCCAGGACCGAGTTTGGACACGCCTGCCTTACACCCTTTATTATCTTATACTCTTCATATTTACATTGTTAATTTTGCCCTGAATGTGTATTCTGTACACAATTTTTCATGTGTATATTCAAGTGCATGCCTTAAGTTATATGTAAAGTGTATTTATAAGTAACTTTATCAGTAGATTTACTATATGTAAGTTTACAGAGTTGTATACAGTGTACTGACTCTCACAGGTGTATCTCGAGTGATTTTGTGTGATAGTTAAATATATTTTAAATAAACTGCAAACAAAAAATATATAAACTTATTTTTTCCTCAAATTCTTTCTTGAAACTCTTCCCTCTAAAGGGCGATTTATACTTCTGCGTCAAGCGCACGCTACGGCGCAGCCTACGCGTGGACGTATAGCCCCTCGCCGTAACCGTCGTTGACGCGCACCTCCCAAAAAATGTAACGCGTACCCATAAAGCAAGCTCTGTGATTGGTCGGCTTGGTAGCGCTGACGAGTGTGGGCAGAGGTGAGAGCCACGCATCCGATGAATCGATTGTTTACAAGTGTGGAGTCCCTTAAAGGAGCTCCGGATGGAGACTGTTGTTTTGTATTTACCTTATGATTAAAGTTGTTGCACGTCCGCCGGTTCCTGCCTTAAAATGAGCAAATTTGAGCCACTTGTACATTAAAGAAGTGTTCAGAAAAAAACAAAACACCAGCGAAGAAATTTGACACAGAGAAACATAAACACCTACTGCCAGCTAGCGTTTCGGAAGTGTATTGGAGAAGTATAAATGCACGGCTACGCGCAAGGCATACACCGTGGGTTATGGCGATCACTTGACGCAGAAGTATAAACCTGGCTTTAGGCTCCGTTTACACGAATACATTTTAGTTTTAAAACGCATAAGTTTTGCTACGGTTATGCCATTCGTCCACACTACGCCGGAGTTTTCGAGCATTTTCGCTGGAGAAGCCGTTTTCTTTTTCTTCTTCTTTTTTTTATTAGAATATGCAAAAAGGTACACAAATTGGGATCATACAAAGAAAATAAAACATAGAAAAAACAACAACAATACAATCAGAAACTGGCAGGTGCGTGTATATATGTGTGTGTGCGTGTGTGTGTATGTATGTGTGCGCATGCAAAGGTAACATGGTGGAGAGGTCAGAGTACATACATAAGGGACAATAACAGTCAATAAATGAAGCAAGTGTCATAGATTTAAATAAACAAATAGAAAGAGACCAGTCAGTGGTAAAGAGTGATAACAACGCTAGTAATGTATGATAGTAATGATGACAGTAAAGAGAAAGGACAACAGTAATACCTGACAACAACAATAATAATAAATCACAAGTACTACACCAACTGCGACTACAGAAAGTTACTAATAACAAGAGGACAAGTAAGAATAGTAATGATGATATTAATGGTAACGAGTACAAGTAATACTATTAATGATAATAGTGAGGAGGTGGGGGGAGGTTGGGAAATCAGGAAGAAGACCATCACCCTGGCTATGCTGTTTCACTTTCTTAACAATAAAATGAAAACATGCCATAAGGAACTGCCTATTTTCATTTTGATATTAGCAAATTAACAGACATCAAAAATGTTGAGGCGCCCTGTAGCTGCATAATATGACCGTCATCTTCATGCATATTTATAACAAAACGGAGCCTATAACATTTCTGCCTCCTTTCATTTCATTGAAAATACAAAACACACTCTCTCCTTCATTGATTATCAGTTTTAATAATTAATAATGGCAATTATAAAAGTATAACGCACAATAAGTTTATACAATAGAGAAAATAAAGGCAAGCAATCAGTCTGATGTGCATAATCAGTGTATGTTGTTGCATTAATTAAGATATTAACCTAACTTATATTTGCGCTCAGCCAAAACATGTTACCTGAAAACAAGTAATAGATTCAAAAGACCAAAGTCGGGGAATATGTAGTTAGATATAGACGATGAATTAAATATCATGTTTAACAAATATAGTGAGATTAGATCCAGCGGGAGATCCGTGATGAAAAGTTCGACATGCACAACTCTCATATGGGTATGTGCTCAAAGCACGCTGCAGTGCATGCCAGAGAGTGTGTGTATGGTCTTGTGATGTGCGTTTTCACTATTTTAATGTAGACTGAGAGCTGTTGTGAAACGCTAGTGTGGACATGGATCGTTTTCATTCTTAAACGCCATTTTAAAACGAAAATGTACTAGTGTAAACGGGGCCTTAGTCACATACCTGTCTGATGGCTCATTATGCAGCTCATTATGCAGGTTTTTGTCTTCTCAGGTGTGAATCACTGCATTAGTAATGATAGTTCACGCCTTCTCGCATAGACCATTTTAACTCAGAAAGTGACTTAGAACATTTAATTTAAAATATTGTTTTCTGTGAGCAAGTAAACAAGATGATTCTCACATAATTTTGAAGCAAAAACACTAGGCTACAAGATCCAGTTCTCAAAAGTCTTGTGAACAAATGTTCTCTGTGTTTCACGACCCTGTTTCAGTGACTTTAACATTTTAGTTTTTCACTAACCACGCATAAACATTTCTTTCTCAAAAACACAAACACATACAAACATGCTGCTTGGGTATTATTGTAGCCCAGCTTGTGCTGTTTACAGTGTTATCACAAGTTAGCTATTATTATGTTTTTAAGATACTGAAAACAACACAAATGTCAGTGCATGTCAAAACTTCTCCACAGCCCCAAAACACCCTCAGACCCCTGGGGGTTCAATTGTTCTCTGATATTTACATAGGCTTATGGCTTTGGTAAATTAAAAAATCCAGAAATGATTTTATAAGCTATTTTATTAATCCATAAAATACCCATAGAATCAGAACATCCATAATTGACCATATATGGTTCATGTTGTGAATATTAATGAGCTCTGCTGCACTTAAGGCTCGTTTCCACTGACTGGTATGGTACAGGTCGGTACGCTTTTATGGCCATTTCCACTGTCAAAAGTCTATGAGCTAGACACGCAGCTGAATGCTATTGGTTTACAGAGATACGTCACAAGCTCACGCAACAAGCCAGAATGAAAACAAAGGAGCCGCCATGTTTTCATACACAGCCGAGAGACTATATATCCATATAATAACGAGCCCTGTTCGATCTGGGCTCAAATGAACATTGTCGTCGTCTTAATGAACAGCTACAAAGCCAAAAAAAAAGAGATTTTACCCTGTGCCCCGTAGTTTTTTATGAGCCAGTCTGAAGCGCGAGCGGTTTTCTTGCTTGCACTCGTCGTGTTTCTTTATTTGAAATAACAAACTTCTTGAGCTAATGATCATAACGTGCGCTTGATTATTGACGTGCTTTTGAAACCTGATCCTGTAAGAAACTGACAAACGTGAGAGTGCCGCGCCAAAAAACAAAAGGAGAAGCTGGGAAAAAAAGGAGCACATTATTTTTTCAGCAAACATGAACAAACGGCCATGTTTAACTTTTATCACCTTTTGGACTATTATGAACTCAGAATGATGAAATTACTTTTTAACAAGAGGCTACACGTGCTGCTGAAGATTACAGACATGTTTAATCATGAAAGGTCTGCACTGACTGGGCTCTATTTCTTCTGATTTGAACCTAAATAAGGACTAAATGTATGCTGTGTGGAGTTTTTCTGTTATTGGTAACATGTAGGAGACTGTAAGGGTCTGTATGTGTTTATATATGTTGCATTCATTTATTTTATATAATTGCAGACGTTACAGTAGGCCATTTTGCACTGTCATTGATCTGCAGTTATGATCAACTCATGTTCATAGTAAAGTTAGTAATAAACATTTAGTAATAAACATTTGTGAGAAGTGCTTCTCATATGATATGTGAGCGACCCGTACAGCTTTACTTTAGACATTTTCTCGAGCGAAAATGACGTTGACTGCAACTTTGTCGTACACCATGCCCACCAAAAGAGTACCATTGGTACCCTTTTAGCAGTGGAAACGCAAGCCTGATAAAGGTGACCCGTACCGACCCGTACTGTACCAGTCAGTGGAAACGAGCCATTACAGACACACACACACACACACACACACACACAGCATGATGTACGCTGAACATGGACAAATATAAACCCAATCAGAGTAATGTTAACCTTTTTTGCTCACCAGATCTGTTGTGGACAGGCTAAATTATAATTAAACTTGACAAAAAAAGAGTGATAGACGTGTATCACATTGTATTTTGAAGCTACAGTCAAAGAAATCACACCCAGGAATTAGTATCAGCATGAATAGATGACATTTAAGCTGAGTGGTTTGACATGATTCAGCATCTACATGTGTTTGTAACACATGCATCAAACTTCACAATAAACACGACTAGTTAACAAAAGATGTAACTAAACATGCCTCATGCCTCTTCAGAGTAAAGATGAATGAATGTGTAATCTGTAAATTTTACATCCTGAGGCAAGTTTGAGACATTTGCCCAGTAACGTACCGTTAACAATTTGGTCCAATAAGGGAGGACAATTCTCACTGTTGTATCACTAGAAAACGTTTGGCTTATCACACGCAGCCTGAGGTGTGCATATAAATGATTTCAGAGCTTTTTTATGATCTCAGAGCTGCATGTGAGGCGTGTTCTCTTGATGATGTGGCTTCTCATCAGGTCTGGATGAATGACTTAAAGTAGCCTGACATGCAAATGCAGAGGGCATGGCCCATGACTCTCGTCACAGTTTGTTTTGTCTTCTGATTGGCACGTTGTCCATCGGGGTCTTGTATTATTCTACTATGTCTTGGTATACCTAGATTTTCATAATAGGGCACCTTTAAGTGATGCATTATAACACTAGCTTAGCGTTATTTTTGTATTTACTTTGTGGTTATTGCATATGGAGTTAGTAACAAAAAATATAATGAATTTTATCTGTCATCAGTATTTATCAGTTTTATATAAGCACATTTCTGTATCTTTTGCATAGAGAGGGAGAGAGAGAGAGAGATTTTTATGAAGCCTTTCAAGTTCATTGATTAATCACAGTCTAAAATTATTATTTTTCTCAGTTTTTATTTACATTTTCCTTAAACTATTTTGTCCTTTAATTCCACAGACTGGACTGGCCTGTACGAACTCTTAGCTTCAGTCATGATGGTAAAATGCTAGCGTCTGCATCAGAAGACCATTTTATCGACATTGCAGAAGTAGAGACAGGTGAGCAAATACATCTTTACAACATAATGAAAGCTTTACTCACATTTTTACTAACTGTCTCCTGTCTGTAGGGGAGAAACTGTGGGAGATTCAGTGCGAGTCTCCAACATTCACTGTAGCCTGGCATCCGAAGAGGCCGCTGTTGGCATACGCCTGTGATGATAAAGAGGGCAAATACGACAGCAACCGAGAAGCGGGCACTGTCAAACTCTTCGGCCTTCCCAATGACTCCTGAGGACCTCTTACACATGTTCAGGCTTAATTAAGAAGTCATTCGATTGATTAGACTTATTGTTTTAAAGTAATTCTGTAAATAGTTAAAAGATATACTGATGTTCTGCTCTCATTAGTTCTTGGTTTAACATACAGCTATAAATAACTACTGCCTGCAGCTCCACTTCTGAATATGAGTTCTGTTTGTCTTTTACCAAAATACGACCGTGCGTGATAATACAAATACAAAGTGTAATGTTGAATCTGTGCAGAATACTTAAAAAAAAATCTTGACTTGTACAGCATGCTGTTCTTGTTTCCAGTAATTGACCGTTGCCATTTTGAGAGAAAAAAAAATGTAATGACAGATTTAGAAATGACCAGCAGAGGGCATCACATGCTCAAAGAAACAATGTCATTACTTATGCAGGCATTTTTGTATGTTTGATTGTTTTTATAGCAATAAATTATGTACTTTATTTTATAAAATGAATATTGTTTCATATTTTTCTTGATTTTAGAAGCCCTTTTTAATTATATAATCAACTCCAAAAGGCTATTGGAAAACAAGGCACCCTTATTTTATTGCTTATTTTACTATTTTATGTATTATATTGCAGTTTTAGTGTTTTTATTTGTTTGTATGTGCTCTTATCATATTTATCATTTATTTAGTTATTAATTTTAGTATGTATTAAACCTGTTACCCAGGAAACAGTTCTAATTTTAAATAGTGTGTTTTTGATCTGATTTATTTATTGTTAACAAAAAAAAAAAACTACAGGAAAATATATTAGTTTTAATTTTAGACATTAACACTGCTAAACATATCTAGAACTTGTTTGGATTCGTTGATTGAGATAATTGTAATGGATTTTTAAAAATTAAAATAACAAGATGTATGTTATTCACTTTTGCTAGTTAGGTTAAATAAAGATAAGTGAAAAATATTTTAATGGCTTGTTACATATAAAGAGTTCAGAAAAAAACAAAACATTTAAGCACTCTCTGAAACATTCTTCTTAAATTAGCGTTTTCTCAGCCTCCTGTGTGTAGGTTCATTAATTTCACATTTATGGCATATAATTGGTTCTTTTCATTCTCTTTAAATTGAGATAAATTAATACAAACATTGGAGGCTGAGAAAAATGCTCATTTTAGAAGAAAATTTTAGACGACACTTAGAGGCTTTGGCATCTAAAATCTTCTAAGATAGATAGATACATATGTCCTGTATCTCATACTGTAGTTGCAGAACTTATTCACATTTGATTAAAAAAAGTATATAAAGTACTTTTTTTTCAATTCATCTTTATTTCTATAGCACTTTTACATAGGCTTAACTTAGACGTTCTATTAAATTGAAACTGCTTCAATCCAGTTTTTAGTTGAAGTTCAGTTTAGTTGCATTCAGTGTAATATAAACTTATTGGGTACACCTTACTAGTACTGGCTTGGACCCCCTTTTGCCTTCAGAACTGTCTTAATCTTTAGTGTCATTATAGATTTAACAAGGCACTGAAAAAAAAATCCTCAGAGATTTTGGTCCATATCGTGATGATAGCATCACGCAGTTGCTGCAGATTTGTTGGCTGCACATCCATGATGTGAATCACCCATTCCACCACATCCCAAAAGTGCTCTATTGGATTGGGATCTGGTGACTGTGGAGGCCATTTGAGGGATTGACATGGTCAACAACAATACTCAGGTAAGCAAAGCTGTGGTGTTGACACAATGCTCAATTGGTACTAATGGGCCCAAAGTGTGCCAAGAAAATATCCCATACACCACCACCAGCAGCCTGAACCGTTGATAAAAGGCAGGGTGGATCCATGCTTTCATGTTAGCCTATTGATGCCAAATTCTGACTCAACCATAATGTTGCAGCAAAAATTCGATGTGATGTGGATAAACATAAGCCCCGCCCAATTGTTGCGGCGCGCACACCCAGCAACATTTAAACCTGCGGCCCGCCCACAAACAGCAGCAAAGACGAACAGATTCTGATGTCAGGAGTCATGAAGACCATGTGCTTACCTGGATATTATTGGAAGTGTGAGGGAAAGAAGTGGTCCAGAAATCTACACACTTACAATGGGCGATTCATCAGCCGTTTGTTAAGGGAAGGATCAGAAAAGACTACTGATGTATGAGACTTTGTCAGAGCTTGACAGGAACTTTTAGTACACAGCTCATGGATTAGTTTCTTCCTCGATTTTGTAATGGACAGTCAATACACCAGGGGTGCAGGCAAAATAAGGACAGTTTATTAGGCACAAAGGCAGACTGCTGCACACTGGGCTTCGGGCTGGTGCGCAGCACTGGAAAGGCTTATGAAGGCTCAGGGTGAGCGCGATGGGAGCCCGCAGAGATTGTGGGAGCTTGTCAGAGGACAGAGGAGGAGTGCTGGTGAGCGCTACAACCCCCGGCTCAGGATGTGATCGTTGGGCAAAGCAGAGTACAGGTAAGCCCTGAGAACAGATAACACTTCACGCAAGAGGTGCCACAGCAATGATTGCAAATAGAAATGATCTTCAGCTGAGGGAGAAAAGCTCCAAAATGAAAGATAATTTATGAAATCAGACCTGGCCCATGACACATGTCATAAGTGTAAGTAAATAGTTGCCTCCTTGTTTTCTCTAGCTTGCAAAGTATGTATTTAATTGTGTTTTGTTACTTGTAACCACTTGTACTGTATCAGGTTATCTCTTTATATTCTCATATTGCGTCTAATGCCACGTTGAAAATGTGACGCGTGCTGCTTTGTTTACGGAGTTAAATGCGTTTTTGAGCTCGCTCCACTGCTGTTTGTCGTTGCTATGGCCACCGTTAGCTGATCCTGCACACCTGCAGCGGTCAAGGTTCAGAATAGTTTAGCTTTTGCTGCTGTGTGGATTAATATTGAATGTGTGTCACAGTTAAGCATAGAGCAATATTATATACTGCTCTCTATATATTTAATACTGATGTTTAACTGCACTGTTTCAGGGGTGAGTTGTCTGAATAACACTGTTGAGAACTGGGTACTGTTTACTGTGGTGTTAGTAAGTTTACTATGAAGCGTGTTCCTGGCGTCCGCTGCGATCGGATCCTATACCAATGTTGGCGACCCGGGGGGGTGGATAAACTTACTGTCTCGCGCTGAACACTGTCGTCGGTCCAATCACCGCAGATTAGCTTCGCGCAAAGGAGGGGTTTGGAAACAAATGAATCGCTGAACGATTCATACTGTATGGTAGTCGCTGGGATAATTAGGTAAAATAAATGCATATTATAAGAAAATGAAAGTGTTTTTTACCTTGCATGCATATCAGTATGTTGATGGAGACCCATAAAACTGAAATATAACCCTTTTTAATGTATAATAGGGGCTCTTTAAAGAATCATGCAGTGCTGTCTGTGCCATGTCATGATGCCAAGGTATACATTTACCCTGTTTCTGATTTCTCTCCACCTTGTAGAAAAGGTGACTCCACAAATGTTAGATCAGTGAAGAATATGTGTTGTGATTTCCCAGTGTGCTGAAGAGTCACTGAAACAGCAGTGCTTTGTAAACTTGGACGAGTCTCCGGTCAGCAGGGGGAACGGTTGGTAGGTGAGATCAGGTAGAGCCCCATCATTATTCACTCTCTCCGCCGTGACAGACCTGCACAGCACGCGCGTGTCCTCCATGCCCACTTCAGGAGCCCGTGGCATCTGTCCTCGCCCTGCTCTGCTCATTCACCCAGCGGGATCCAGGATGTCTCACTTTGCCACTTCCTACATAGGACACGTACCTACAAGGCTGCTTAATTACATTTCATTTAGCAAAACCCATTTTCCTTGTGTTGTCCAGTTTCCAGGATTTGGATGATCACCGTTATTTTCATCCTCTTGTTTATGGTTGAGGACCTAAATTAATTTACTGCTGCTTGTCTTGTGGTTTTACTTCTCTATAGAAGTGTTTGAACACTGTTAACGTTTAAGCTGTTAGAACAGGATGTGTTTCTGTTTTGCATTTGTTTAATTAAATATTAATATACAGTGAAGATTAAAATTGAACAACAGAAGGGAAAAAAGCTGTTTTAATGATCTTTTATGAGTTTCGCATATTTTGAAGCACTCATATATTTGAAAAAAGAACTCTTAATTTGACAACACTTTCAGATTCTGCCCTGTTGCTGGTATTAATCTTTCATCCAGTGGCGATTTGCCTTGATTTGACAAACTTTTCCAGTTTTTACTGACTTTGCAAGCTGTCGAGCTGTTTTAAATAGACTGAAACCCTCCTACAAGTTGTCCAGATGAAGGACAAAGTGATGACCCTTTTTAGCCACAGATTTATGATTTCTAGAAAACAGCATCTTTACAGTACAATGTCATTAACTCATTCAAGTTCCCCAAAAAGTCTGGTAATCTGTGTGAAGCAAATCTATGAGATAATGCGGAGGTTCTCAATGATCAATCAGTTTAACACTTCAGCTGGAATTGATCACCGGTTCAGGGTAAGGATCTGTTTCTTGGCATACAGTGTCTCAACATTTAAGAGAACTCAAAGCCCAGCGTCTGCAATGACCAATCCTTCGTCAGCAGAAAGAATCAAAAAGCCAGACTAAACTTTGCTGGGGAGCATGTTGAGCGGACAGAGAACTAAAAGTTCAGTATAGTGGTGTTATTTAAAGCGAGACCAAATACTCTTTGAACTGAGTAAATTTTACTCAGAGGAATTTGCTGTGTATGTTTTGTTTTATTGGTAAGGGTTATAGGGTTTGTGAATGGATATATTTGAAAATTAAATTAAAAAAAATCGAACAAAATTATTATTGTTGTATTATTAAATGTATTACATTTTGATCGTTTTTTTGATAGGACTAGTGGAAATCTTTTCTAACTGGGATATTTGGAAAAAAATCCTAAACATTTAGCCCTGTATAAGTCTAAAATTTCATTCATAATGGTCTTAAATGTCTTTAAAAATCTTAAATTTAACTTGGTCATCTCTCAGAGATGCAATGTCAGACACAATGGTTAGGGGTGGGGTTAGGTGAGCACATTCAAAAGCATTGCATGCAGCTCAGATTGCATCTGCTCCGAGTCTGCAGCCAGACCTCTCTCTGAATAGTAGCTGTATTAAAACTCATCAAATTGCTAAAGACCTTTTAGACATTTAATAATCAGTTCATATACTAGATATTATATTAATTTTATTCACACTTATCATATCATTCCTATTGTTTGTACTCTGGTGCTGCATTTTACATGCCAGCATATTTGCCATTTTACTTTTGTCTGAATACTTAATTTTGATGTCGCAGAGTTAAAACTGTTTGACATTTGCATAATGTCTTGTATAAGAATGAGTCATAATTTTATAATGGTTATAAAATCAGATGAGGGTTTTTGCATTTAAATGAACTTGGACATATTAAGAATAAAGTGATTGTGTTATATGCACGGCCACCAGTGATAAAATAAATGAAAGCTCAGAGCGAGAGAAGGAATCTGTCTTAAAAGAGCTTAAATTCACTGTGTTTTATCAGGACTGCTGACATGAAGCAGATAAGTGTCTGCGGTGTTGAAGATATAGTTTATAAAAGTATGCAGCAGAACACACACAAACACCCAAATGAAGAGGCAGAAGTGAAACGCTCTCTGCTTTTCTCCGTTAAAATGACATGACACATTTACGCATCTCTCCTAATTTCCATTTCAATAGACAGAGCTTGCAGGTCCCTTATGAGACTCTCTCGGTCCCTCAGGTCTTAATGGATTAGTTTTTCCAGCAGCCATATTATTGGCTTTCGTTACTCTTCCAATTTGTCTTTCAGTCTTTGCTCCAGTAATTTATGGGGCTTGATGTGAAACAAAACATTTCTGACATGCAATTTATTAGCAGCCCATGGTAACCTTTGCTGTTCAATAATTCAGGCTCTCTAAACATTGTTTTTTCTTTTTTCAACAGCTTTCAAATGAATCACATTTGCAATTCGCATGCAGGAGTGATATTTTATGCTTGGCCACTTTCCTGCACTATTTTTATTCAGAGTTAACTATGCTCCTGCTAAATAAGTGCAAAATTTAAATGGTTTGTTTCCTCTTCAGAAGTTTTGGATTTGGATCTGTTTGCTGCAGTTTATTTAGAGAGGAGACTGTATATCGTCTCTGTAACCCTTACTCTACAATACTTTTTAAAAGCGACATGTTTGTACCAACATAAACATTAAGATTCCAATATACAGACCTTTTTAGTAACATTTTAAAAACATTAACATTTAATCATGTAGCAGATGCATTTGTCCACAGTTGACGAGGCATTCAGCAATTTAACAAAAAGCAATACAAACAAGAAATGCTAATTATACAAAGAAACTGTTAGTGTTCAGGGAATTAAAGGGCACCTATGATGAAAATCAACTTTTTAAAGTTGTTTGGACAGAACTGTGTGTAGGTATAGTGTGTCTACAGTTATATTGGAGTGATAGAAACACAATAAGTCACTTTTTTAAATTTACTGAGGTTAAAACAAGACCCAAATGCCAGTGATTTTAAGGCCCACCGCCACGTGATGTAGGAGTGCAGTTTTTCCATCCACCAAATTGATTAACAGGCGCCATGTTTCCATTATAACATCTATACACATTCACAGAACTTTTTTTTTGCAAATAAACTGGAATTAAAATAAAATATTAAAAAATTTAAACAAATAATTTAAAATATAATATTAAAATATTAAACTGGAATTATAATATAAATTAAAGACTGTAAAATTGCTATGTAATGAATAAACTTCAACACAAATACATAAAATACTTGGTATTTTTGTCTAATGAGCTGTGTTTCAGCTTCATCTGTGTCTGTCTCTATGACTGATGGCTGTTTATCTGATGTAAAGCATGAGAAGCAGACACGCTGTGGGCGGGGAGAATCAGCTCATTTGCATTTAAAGTCACAGGCTACAAAAACAGCTACAGGGACATTCTGTGAAAAAACATACATTTTCACTTATAAAAAATGTGACAGGGCCTGACCTTTAAGCTTATCTTCCTCAAAAATCATACAAAAACAAGCATAAAATTATACAAATCAATGGTAGAATGCATCTCTGATCGCTGTCAGCTTCTCCATCAAATGATGTCACTTCCTTTGAGTCATATAGCTTTAAAGGTCTATTGAATGCATTTTATGTTCAATTTAATGCAAATTTTACAGGACTGACTGAAACATGGGGACATGTAGTATTTATTTGTAGAATTTATTTATAATTTCATGTTTTGAATCAATTGACGTGAGTGATATAAACTTAAACTTTGCTATTTCTGAAGTTTCTAAATAATAAGTTCTAAATAATAGTTTTAGCATGGCAAAACTATTAAAGCTATTAAATGACAATGACAGGGTTTGTACATTTGTAAAGTGTTTTCAATAGAGAACAAAAATTTGAGAAGCAAATGAATGACATATGTCCTTTACAGAACAACTCACAGAAATCAACCATCAGTTCATTTTAGAAATGTTTGGGACAAACTATTTTTTATTTATAGTTGTATTTATATAGTTGTATTTACATTTTTATTTCAAGGACAGATAAGATACATTTCTGGTAGAATGTCCCTACAATGTAATTCAGACACCAAAATGGGCAGATTCTGGAGGCTAAAATAGAATATCTGATGGGTATTTTGAGCTGAAACTTTACAGACACATTCTGGAAACACCAAAGGCTTATCTTACATCTTGTAAAAGGAGTAAGGCGGGGGTTGTTTTTTTGTTTGTTTGTTTCTACAGGTGGTTTGTCATGGCACTCATCTGTGTAAAGCACACTTTGTACAAGAGTATGTAAAAAGGCAGTGCTCTAGTGGCAGCATCTCTATTTTTATTTATAAGTGCTCTGTAATGTCTGTAAAACCTGACATAAATAATGATGGTAATAAAAAGAATGAATTTTTGTTAAAATAAACAAAGTAAAACAAAAAATACTGTAAAGCTACTTTTTTTTGCTGTGATGTCTTCCGCATCAGGTCAGGGTGTGCATTTACTATACAAGCAATATGACATATTTGCATTTAGAGTCAGCAGCACAACACGCAAGCATCTTATTGCCCAATTTTTTTATAGAACTAGGCCTTTGAAATTGAGCATGATGCTGAAGTGTACAAACTTTCATAAACATGAGGTGTACGCATCTTTAAAGGTCTAACTAATCACAAACATGATAACAAACTGGCAGGAAAATTAAAAAATGAAGTCAAGCTAAACAAAGGAGCAAAAGAGACTACAATTCTGCATAATTAAAACATGGTGTGACTGCACCTACTGTAGGTTTACAATCTTACTAAGGCTTTTCCAAACTAATGTTTTCATTAAAAACGCTTCTATATCTCTGTCACGGCCTGCTTTTCACACTGAGACAGTGTTTTTGTTAACAAATATATATAATTCACACAATCATCAGGAGGCATGAGAATTAATTTTGTTTTGCTTGTAGAACTTCTAGTGTATTAAAGCCATCAATGTTTATGAATCCCCAAGGACAAATGTTTCAGCTAAAATCTTCGCTAATGTTCTACTGAAGAATAAATCTGTCACCTACATATTGGATAGCCTGAGGGTGAGTAAATTAACTAGGGGTGTCAAAATTAATTGTTTCTTCGGTGCACCGCGATGCAGATGGGGACAATTCGATACAGGTTCAGTAATAATCATAACCGGTTATTACGTACTGACGTCATTTATCCCATATGCGCGATAGAATACTATGACGAAGGCAAGTAAATAAAATGCTCCTACTACCAAAAAGCAGATAACTGCACAATTGAACTGCTTGTGAGTGTGCTGGACAGTTTTTCACTGACACTGAGAGAAATGGTAAAGCACGAGCCACTATTTCATTACTAGAGAGTAATGCTGTAAAACTCCATCTCTGCCTTTCTCTCTCTGTCCCACACACATACTTTGGACATTTGACCCGTTGGCATGTTCGTGAGGTAAATTTTCCTCTCCTTTCGGCTGTTAAAGCGATACTTGTGGATCCAGACACAAGCGTGCCTGTGAAGCAAGTATTCTTCACTGTGTCTATTACGGATTACCTGTGATAACTGCGTATTATGTGCATATAGACTGTAACCGTGTCTGTTCTTCCCGCGTGAGCAGCGCTTTCGTTTCTAAAGCCAATCGCCCTTTCTGTTGAGCGGGTGAAGACAATGACCAATCACAGGAGTGTAAGAACTTGACAGAGCTCAAAAAGCAAGCGGGATCATACATACATTAGTTTAATTGCTATAAATGCTCATGCTGTCTTCTGTGCATGTATTGGAGTTTTGTCTAAAACATTCACAAGTGTTTTTTTTTTAAGCAGGTCAAATTAAAGGTATAGCTCATATATCTGACTGCTTGTATTAAAGGACAAAATTGTACTACAAATAATATATAAACATACATATATTTATAGATTTTAATAAAATTTTATTCTTGTGTTGTGAAGAAAAAAATCTATGTATGGCAGTGGTTCTCAACTGCTGGGTGGTGCGGACACTCTCGCGGGGGAGGGGGGGGGGTGGTTAGGCTACAGGATGGGGGAAAAAAAAAAGAAAAAGTCAAATTTGCAAATTTATGATCTTTGTACGGATTCATCTGATCTATTTTCGCTGCTAAAATAGACCAAAACAGTCACTATTTCATCAAAAATACATAATATATATGTAATATTGTTTATATAATATATAAAATATACCGGGATTCCGATGATTTGACTGACATGAAAAGTGACCAATCACAGTCGACCTTGCGTGAAACGTAAGGGCGAGACAAAGGCCTTTCTGTGTTACAGTGGCAGAAAATAACGTAAAACCAAATGTTTTATTGGAATAATGCTTTTCGGGTGTTTTCACTATAGAGATGTCTATGTTATTACAAAAGTAAGTAAACTGCGGACTTACTTCCTGCCATTTTTCGACGATCTACACACACGTTTCTCTCTCTTCTCTCCGACGGCATGTTTACTCGCCTCTGACCTGTCACTCAGTCTAAAAGTCGACGCGGGAATGCAGGTATTGCGCAATTATTAATTTCTGAAAATGTCGCGAGTGCTTTATTTTAACACGAGAGCGCAGTCATGTACGTTAGCTACAAAAACTGGTTATGCGAGGTCTTAAATGGGCTTTTTCAAATGAACTGTAAGTCCCCTCATCTGTGTGTGCTCTAATAGTGAAGAGATCACAATTGTGTACAATCAAAGTAGAAAATATTTATTTTTGCTCCTTGACTAAATTTAGTCAAAAACTATCAAGTATTTAGAATTAGATCAATGCATTACCGATGACAATGCTAATGGACTTCTTATTCGACTGTATCGTGAAGTGAAACTTGCAAAGGTGGAACTTTTTTTTGTTTTTTTTTACGACAAAAGAATTATGCTGGAAATGTTTCTGGATGAGGTATTTGTATGATTTGTGCATAATAGCTGTATCCCGATCTGTCTTAAAGCATCACTAAATTGTGCAGTCATTACAGGTCAAACAATGTATCGATATATTTATCAAAATAAACAATAAGGCTCTTAAAACACTGTTTTGAGAAATGTAGTGTTGTCATATTTCAAAAACCTCAAGTGAAACAAAGTCATTTGTTTCATTATTTTATTACTGACAGTGTACTTGTCTTTTTGTAAAATTATTTTAGTTTAAGATCAAGCATAAATAAAATATTGTATAGACAATAATGAGCAAATAAGAAAAATAGTGTAAAATATGTAAATAAAAGGGCTAAATTTAAATCTTTTCATCATGTACTTTAATTAAACCTTTCAAAGCTTCAAAATATTGTTTAAAAATGGACAAAAAGTGACTCTATGGCTTTAAAAGTATGTGGTAGTTTTGCCAGTGCTATTGAAAAAGATTATTTATCATGAAAGGAAAATCTACCCTACTTTGTTAGTGCAAATTCCTATTTGTAGCTTTAAGCAAATGAACAATTTAAATAATTGTATACTTAAAAAGGGCCATAATGAAAATCTGATTTTTTTCAAAAGTAACTAACTAGTACTCAGTAGTTTTCAAAAGAGTAATTTGTATAATATTAGTATTATTTACAAAAATTTGTATTATTTTAGCAGTGTAATTGTATTTTAACTTAAGTACAAATATTCTGTTCTCTTTCCATCTGTAAGAGACCATCAACAAATATAATAAAAAAAAATTCACAAGCATATTTAGTGCAGGTTTATTATATTATCAATATATGATTAATTAATTATATTATTATTATTATTAATGATGATGATAGTTTTTATTTGTATAAATTGGTAGTTGATAGTTCCTATGCAGTATTTTTTTAAATTGCTGAGAAGACATTTCAGGTGTTCAATACATTGCATGTCAGTCTTGGTTTATTATAATATTAATTATTAATATATTATTAATTAATTATTATATTTTATTATATGTTTTTGTATAAAT
>CAIGQZ010000690.1:7818659-7834898 GCA_903798205.1 Danio tinwini | reverse complement strand
TTCATAGTTATGTCAGTACTGATGAAACTGTTGAACAGACGCCCCTTACTGTAGCTTGATATTTTATATCTGAAGCATTCACATTCTAATGCAATCTATTAACACATTTGATCTCTAATAACGTCCAAAAGTGTTCAAATACTTTTTTAGGCAGTTTTAAATGTTAAATAACCCCTGCATTGTGCTCAAAACACACTGCATGAAAGTCATTTATGCCAAAAGAGGTATATTAAAAGCACAATTACAATAGCACGTTTGTTGAGATCAAATTGCAAATGAAAAACTACTAGAAACGACCCTGAAGTTTAGCAGTAGCAATGATTTAAAAATGATCTCTAAACACCATAATAAATGATGAGGCTAATAACTGATCACGTCCCATCAAACAGAAGGAAGCTGATCCCTGGATAAAGTGTACAGCTTCTGTTGCAGGGACTGCGACAGATGAACAGATACAACCTGACGTTACGATTTGGTATTTAATGCAAAATTCATCTGCATGCATACATGAACATTAGGACCCGATGCAGTCCGCTTTAGACCGAGACATGAACAGATAGATACAACATGAAAGAACATTTTACAGCACAAACAAATACAGACGCACATAAATACATAGAGAACATACAGTAGCTTATTTTTAAAGACTCTCTCTCTCTACAGGAAATGTCATATACACTTTCAGACATGAAGAGTTCAATAGACAGGGTTTTTTTTACAGGAAACAGATGCATGACTACAAGATGATTATTTTTTTTCATTAATTATTGCAGTCTAACAATATGGCTTTGACTAGTGGAAAAAAACTTTCAGCACTACAAAAAATGAAAAAGTCCATTTTGTTTGTAATAGGATAATAAAAAAGGTGTACGTTTGTACAGCTAAAATGAAAAGAGTAGCATGTGCTATTCTAAAGTATGTCATTCTGCTCTTACTAAGATTTTTATTTTTGAAACAAAGTTTACAATCTTGTTGCGATCACAGAACAACCAGCCTATAATGGGTACAGATACATTCCTGTAGTTATACCAATTTCTAACAGAGTTTAAAACGGGACACTTTTTTTTTCAAACATACAAGTGCTAACTTTATGTAATCAACAAAATGAAAACTTATCTATAGGTTTCATATTTCCCCAATCATGCAATACTTTACAAAAATGAGTTTGCCTCTTTGCCTCTAAACATTGAACCCCTCCCTCCCAAATATATGTTTCTGTCATGTTTATCAAATGGCAGTGTTTACTCAATGCTCAAAAATGTACAGTAAGACACCTTAAAAATGTAAATAATAATAATAAAAAAGCCTTAAGTCAACTCAACATCAGATTTTGCCAGCAGCACGATTAATATTTTGGGGAGAAATTTCACAGCGGGAAGGACTTTTGTTGATCAGATTTAGAAGGAATATTAATAGTTTCTCACAATTTCATCATCATGTCTGTAGTAGTGTAGAGGATTGCAGCTCATTCTCTCTTTGGTCTTTTTTCTATAGCAGTGATTGAAGCTCATGTATTCTAGTATTCATTTATTATTTTTATAATTAATTATCATCATCATCTACAGCATTGCCTCCTTTTTGTAAAGTATCACTAAATTTATTATCTTACACACAGGCACGCTTTCATTTTTTATGTAAAGACAAGATAAAAGACCTTGTAACTTGATGTCTTAGAAAACAACTATTTTAGATTATACAAATTAGCTACTAATTAATCAATCTCATTTGTATTAATATTTTTTTTAAACAAGCATGAAAATCATGCCAAACCCCTCCTGTGAAAATAACTTTTACTGGAAGTTGCTGTTTACACAATGCGTTTTCATTTTAAAGAATAAAAATGCTGCTCGTTTTTTTGGGTTTCAGAAAAAAATTATCTCCATCCAACATTCTCTGGGCTTGCTGCATCACAAATACCAACATTTTTACAATATGTAAAAAATGTATCACTTTCTGGCCATCTGATATTAGGCATGGGTACTGTATATATATTGCGATCATGATTTTCAAAAGTATTACATCACTTTGTAAACGTTTATTATTATCATTTGTTGAGACTCCACATATAGTTTAATATAGTGCTTGGACCTGGAAGCCGCTTTGTGTGACGTCACACTTAACAAGCGGATAGTACGCTCAAAACAGTATGCGAGCCGTGGAGTAAAGGTATGTCTGAATTCGTAGAACAGTATTCGAGTACCCGGATGACCTACTACTTCCAGCAAGATTCTAAAGTGTGCATCTGATGGATGCTACGATATCCCATGATGCACCGCAACAGAATTTAGAATGGGAGTGACGCAACGCAACTGACGTGGATAGGTCTCGTGATCATGACAAAATGGCGGATGTAGTACACTACGTCCGAGTTCCATACATACTGCTCACATTAATACTGTATAGAACATAGTTTTTAACGATCGAGTAGTAAATTCAAATTCAAGTGCAGTACCTACGGAGTAGGTGATTTTGGACGCTGCCAGTGAGTATAGTCACACTTCCATTTTCAAAAGTTTGGAGTGTGTCCTCACAGCAGCCTGTGGCCCAATGACACACTGGATCAGGTTTAATATGTAATTGATGTGCATGTGCAAGCGGTTGTAGATAAACACGAGAATTATTTCTGTGAATGATTAAATTACTCATTACTTCATGTGTTATTAACGTCTATGTCTACCCCATCCTCACAGTTATTAACGGCTACACCTACCCCAACCCTAAACCCTGCCGTCACAGTAACATGGGCATTACCATAGTGGGCATAACAATGTCCTCGACAGATTGGACCTCATACTACAGACTGCAGCAAGGACATCTTGAAAGTTTATGTTTCTTTGAGTCTATTCTGAAGCAGAACACCAGCATTTACAAACTAAAACTGGTTCTTTACTGACCTTATTCTTCAATGTGGAAGTGTGCTCGTTTTTGTGATTGTTTTAGAACTTCTGTATCCACTTTGCCTATGGGAAAAATGACTAGGAAAAATAAATGGAAGAAAACGATCAAACTACTTGCTCTATAACCACGTGTGTTCATGACTATACGTTAAAATAGAATAATGTAATAAGAAAATAGCAGTTTGCAACATAACAAGTCGTTTTTACCGTCTAAAAATCAATGGAAGTGAATGAAATCGGAAGTCTCGAGCCAAAAAGATTCAATTAGCTGTGCCCGCTCATACAGGAGAAATAAGGTCACTAGTTTGCAAAACTCTTCTTTTTAGTGGATTGAAGATGTCAAAGTTGTGTGGATGTCTGCCATAACCGTAACATAACTTATCTATTTTAAAGCGAAAAAGCATTAGTGTAAACAGTGCCTGAGGCATGAGCTTGGAAGATATTCTTGTGTTGTGGAACATCATATTTTGTAAACAATGCTTTGCTTTTAATAGATGTATAAATAACTTTTTTTTCTGTATGAGATCAGTTCATTCCTGATTGTCATGTGAATGGTCTTGTATCAAATCATTTGCTTGTTTTGTCTTGGCAGTGATGAATGTGCTGTAAAACAGTGACTGAATACATATAGCAAATGTCTAAAGGTTCATGTACTGTATGCTTTTCAGATTGTGATTAGTCCTGAATAACTGTTCGTTGTAAGGATAATTTGGTCCAGTTTTTCTGATGTTTTGCTGGCAAGGCTAATGTGAATATTACTTGTGGTCAAATCAAGTTCTATTTCACACCAACAGAAAAAATTGAAAAAAATTAAAAATAATACAAAACTGAGAACTGCCAGGCTGCAAAAACATTTGAGCACTCAGGTGGTCTAACGTGGCACAACTAGAGGTACTTCTACATGACAACAATCTACTTAAAAACGTTCTCTTTTGCATTTTTGAAAAAATGTTATACTATCAAAACAATCCCTATTTGCATGAAAGCAACTGAAAACACTGTATTATGCATGCCAGGCCTGTAGGTGGCAATGTCATGTTGCAAACAAACACCATATGCATGTGTACATATGCAGAAAGAATACAGTATATGCATTCATGTTTTAAAATTTCTCCAAAAGGATATTTTACATGACACAATTTTAAACTAAAAACAAAAAACATTTGATGCATTTCAGGAACTAGAAAGTTTTGAAAAGGTTTGATAACACCATTATTTTCAGTGTGTAAATCTTATATTCTGTGCAATATAGTGACATCATGCACATGTATTGTGTTTCGTTTATAGTCATGCATTGGTACTTGACAACCAAAACAACTATGCTGAGTTATAGGACCATATAGGCGCAAACACATAGTATTCATCTTGTCTGGCATGCATATTACAGTAGTTTTCAGTCATTTTTGTGGATCCATATGGATAGGTATCATTTTGATAGCTTTTGTTATCTGACAGTGAAACTTTTCAAAGATGCAAGGGAGAAATGCTTCCATTTTAAGTATATTGTTGTTGTATAATGTACTCTAGGACAGTATAACAAGGTTTACCATTTTTACAAATGGCAACATATCAACAAGCTCCCTGATGGCAAATGTTATTCATTAGATACCATATTTTCTCAAAATTATGTTACCGGTCATATTTGCATTTCTGAAAAAAGTGCCATTGGTGTATTATATAAGTTGTATCTTATAATTTTATCCTGAAATAATATAAAATAGGCTACTGTTAGCACTTAATAAAATAGGAAGTGTATGTATATTTCAGTTAATTCCACAACAAATGCTTTAAATTTACCATTATTCAGAAGAGAAGAAGAAACTGAAAATATAAGCAGCTTATAAAACAACAAAAAAAATTATAGAGCCGTTCACTTTAACCAACATTTAATAGAAGCGTCAAGCTTAAGCAAATTCATTTGAACTCATTGAAACAGAAACTAGCGGCATATAGAAAATGTGCTGTACAAGTATCAAATATCATCTCTCTTATCCTGCACAAATGTAAATATCTGTGTGATTTGTGCATGTTCTGTCTGCTTGACATTAATTTGCTTTATAACTGACTTTTAAATTCCAGGAAAATATGGTAGTGAGATTTTGACCCCATTCACATGACCTCTGCACTTCATTGACAGTATTTTTCTGTGAACGATTGTATTCAAGATACTGTTTGCGAATGCTCTGAAATAAATAAATCCATCACATTTGATGATTTGGGGTCGCATCACATTACATTTGGGGTCGATGGTCATTACCTAAGGCAGATTAACTTTTAAAGTATTAGAGACCCTGATGATCAGTAAACAAACCGAGAGTACTATAGAAAGTGTAAACAATTTGAACCTGAATGGCAGTGAATAGACCAAATGTTGTCGTGTTGTGATTTGTGTTTCTATCCGTAGAAAGGAGCGAATATAATTCCGTCAAGGCAGTGAAAATCCTTTCACCTGTTTGGCCAAAATCTCCCCTCACTCATCTGTGTTCAGAAACAGCTTTGTGCTGTTACTTCTTGAACATGTCCTGCAGAGGTCCGGGAAGGAATTTGAGAACGGTGTCCAAAATGCTCTCCTCATCCTCCTCATCGTCTGCCCCGCAGCCTGCTGGGATTGCCTTTTTGGGGCGAGTCAAGGAGCCTTCGCACGCTTGCTCCATAGCCGCTTTCTCCTCTGCTTCCTTCTCTTCTTTCTTCTTTAGCCCATACTATGTAAATATAAATATAAATATATTTAGATGACAGAAGAATATTTCATAAAATAATTATAAAGAAAATTACAAAAATGACCAGCAACATCAGTTTTTGTTTGTCTTTCCATGCTGTTCTACACAATACACTAGATAACATTATACACTACTTTCTTTACTCTACACATTTCTTTATTCTCACATATTATTTCTAAAACCATGTGGGAAACATGAAACTTGTGCTTCCTCTACTAATTTCAATGCACACATGAGCTTGCATTTCTGTGGCGCCTGTCATTGCTAAGCAATCATCAGATGCACTTTCTGAGGGACCACCACTGACAATCTCCTGCTGTAGCTCTGATACAAGTGTTATCTATAAAAAAAAAAAATTAAAAAGCTGCAGTATTTGAGTGTTCTGTCTTTGTCTGAGGTAATTAATGTACTGTTATTACGGTATGTGTATAATCCATGCAAAATGTGAAGCTGACGGTTGGTTCTAGTAACATGACGCTTGGTGTGCTTGCAGCATTGGACTCACTGGATAAAGTGAGCGTGTCGCATCACATGCACATCGCACCATGTTGCACTCTTTTTCTCCATGCTGGCTATGCATCTCCATTTGAAATAACAAACTTCAGCGCACAAAAGACATGTGAACAGCCCCTAAAAGTTTAAGTTCTGTAAAACTTCTTTTGAAAGAAGTGTACACTCTCAGGAATAAAGGCACAAAAACTGTCACTTGGGCCTTTGCAAAATCTATATGTAGTTGTGGTACAGGATAGTACAGTAAAGTTCGGTACAGGTCACCCTGATCAGGACAGAGTTTCTACTGCTAATAGTACCTAGGCATGGGCAGGTATACGATTCTGATGGTATTATAACCTATTATAAAAAATACCACAGTTTCACGGTATTGTGATTACTGCTCTAAAATATGTGCTTTTTAAATGCCTGGGTAAAATACAAAACCTTTTCCCCCCTTTGAACACAATATATTTTATTTTCAGAAACATTTAAAATATTTTGGAACAGTAAACATGTGAGGCTGAATAATCCAAATGAATCATTGACTTCTGCGATCATCATTAGTTTAAAATTTTCATAATTTTTCAAATTCACAGATTTCTTTACAATTTAAAATAGCATCTTTGGATATATTTTTTGCTGTTTTCCTTAAAAAAAACATAATTTTTTTACATATACCACAGAAATGTTATAGCAGAAAATTACATTAAGGTTTTGAAAGCTTGACCTTTCCAAATCGCGATATACCTTAAAAACGGTTATCGTCCCATACCTAATTGTGTATGGTACACCAACATTTTTCGACACCATGTCATTCTTGCTTGCTTGAAGAAAGTTTACGGGCCTTTAATATCATGTCTTTAGCACACTATAATGCATTATTTATATTGTAGATGAATAGCAACACGAAAATAGATCACAGAATGTTTTCGCTGTTTATTTATATATGGCGCTTCCTGTGTTGTTATTGTGCAGGTGGCGATTCTCTAAATCAATAGCATTCAGAAGCGAGTCTATCTCCACCCTTTTGGTACCGTAATGAAAATAGAAATAAATGCATACAGTACTCTACTGTACAAAATTGTACTGTCTAAGAGATAAATGGTGGGTGCGAATGCATTTGCTGAAAAAAAATTCTGATGTAGCGAACATTAACTCACAAAACGAACAATTGTCAGTTTTTGTGTATATCTGCGCAGAGCATTATTTTTTGTGATTGCAGTCTGATCTGCTAGGAGTAGGACACTTATAAATTGCCCAATACTCCAATCCTCACTAAATGTAGTCCAGTTTCAATTATGCTTTGTGTTATTTACTGTGTGTGATTAATCGAAATCAAATCGCAACAGCGATTTGAAACATTGCAATTAGCTAATCGCAAGAGGCTGCAATATGAAATATATATGTTATATAATTTACCCCACCCACAGCAAGTGTGTGACTGCTGTCTGTGTGTGACAGTCTTACTAGCCAACTGAGTGAGCACACTTTCGTTCAGCCCAATCAGGATCGCACAACCAAATTATGCTAAAAGCCCACAATAAAACAAACAAACAGGAAAGCATGGACAAGTGGGATGATCTGCCACTTCAGAAACATTAATAGACAAATTCATATCAAAGAAAAACAGCATGTCTGCAATATGGGAATATTTTGGTTTCAAAGTTACAGACATCAAACAAAAACAGTTCATTTGTAAGAGCTGTAGCAGAATTGTTGCCACAGCACGAGGAAATACAACAACCAGCACCTAAAAAAGCACCACAAGTGGCTATATGAGTGTCTTGCTAAAATGTCAACTACAAGTATTGCCAGTAACACTCAATCTAATAGCTAGCAACAGCAAAGTACAATTTCAGAGTTGTTTGCAGCTGTTAGACCCTATAAAAAAAACATCACGAAGGCACCAGGGGGTAACTAATACAATAACTCACTACTGTTTGTTCTAGAGAAAAAAAGTGTTTAATTTCTGAATATTTATAAACAAATTTGAATAAAAGTTGGAGTTAGCTAATATCTTTTCAGTTTCTTTTTTAAACTAACTTTCACTGCGTTTTAGCAGTAAGAAGCTACGATACAGAACACTGAGCTGAAACTTGACTATAAAATTAAATCCCAAATTAAATCAAAATCGTAATATCTGTTAAAAAAATTTGCTATTAGATATTTTCCCCAAATTGCACAGCCCTAGTTACTAGGTTACCAATACCAACGCCAACCACTCAAGATGCACCTAATTCTCATTTGGGATGATGTGTGATCCTGCAATGACCTAAAACTTCAGGATAACACTAACATTATTCTCGTCCTTTAAGAAGAAGCTGTTAAATTAGCTGTAATTAACTGACATTAAGACCTCCTGCAAATGTGACATTTCATTAAAGGCTAATAGAGATTCATATTTGATGCATTATCCTCACATACACATTAATCATTAAGTCATGCCATCAAGGTATAATTGCTTCATCCTGCTTTAGTTTGAAACTTATAAGTGATAGCACATAAGGTCATGTTCTAATAATTCTGGTCTCAGTGTAAAAAGCTGATATTGATTTCAGCAGTTTGTCAAATATTTTAATATTTAAAGTAATGTTACTTAATGTTTCTTTGAAATGGTTACATTTATTAGCAATGGAAACTGAAGGTATTTGGTGTATTTACAATATTTAACTGTTTTGTACACGTAAATAATGATGTCTGCAAAATTGTTGCAAACAGTTTGTTAAATTTAAACTAACAAATTCAATTTATTAATGTTCAACTTATTTTATTTGTTAACAAGTGTAAATTCAGCTCAAATAAATTGTTTACAACCACCTAACTAAAAAAAGGTTTAGTAAATCAAATGAATCATCTTTGAATCATTATTTTCAGTGAGAGTTATGTGTGAATGCGCTTTAGGTTTTTGTATATCAAAAATCAAATCAATATGTTACTTGATGTTGCTTTGAAACATCATTGAAATGTATTGGCATTTCTTATTTAATTATTTCTTCATTAATTATTTCTAATTGAAAACCATTTTAAAGTAAATCCTACTCTAATATTAAAGTAAAGGTTATTTTTTCATACTTGGTTACTTTTAGTTGTCATGTTGGATATTACAAATATTTAAATAAATAAATACAGTTGCTATGAAACCATTTTGATATTTTTTTAATTTTAATGCCGATATAATATTTATCATAAGATCACAGCCCCCAACACCACCTCCAATAAAACAAAATAAAAAAATAAAATAAAATAAATGTATAATATACACAATTGACAAATAAATAAACAATAAATTCACATTAAAGTAATATCATTAAATTATCTTAAATTATTAGTCACGAAGAGAAATCTTAAAGACAGTTTAACCCAATAGTCTCAAACTCAATTCCTGGAGAGCCACAGCTCTGCACAGTTTAGCTCCAACCACCTTCAACTCCCACTCCAGGAATCCAGTTTAACCCAAACTTTAAAAAAAACTGAAAATTACTAAAAATCACAAGCTGAAAAGTCATAAAAAAGATAAAGAAATATCTTACCTTATCTCGAATGGTTTGTCTGACTTTTTCCCTCTCTGCCTCCATTCGGGCATGTTTGGCCTTCCGCTCTTCCTCTTGTTGTCTCAGAGCCTCCTGTCTCTCCTCCTCCTTCTTCTGGGCATCAGGGTCCTTCTCCTCCTCTCCACCCAACATCTTTCCCATGTCTTTGGTGGCCCCTGTGCATTTAATAATATAAAAAAATCATAAATATCATCATAATAATATCATTATTTGAATATAGTATATACTGCATAAGGATGTTTAAATTGGAGCAAAAAAAAAACTTTCTGATTATTAAAGAATTTTTTTTTTCAATTTAATTACTTATTTGTAATGTATTAACATGTAATATGTATTTTTAAATATATCTAGCAATATCTAAATAATAATGTCTCAAAGAGAAATATTTAGTTTTCCTTTTCAAGTTCAAATAAAATGTAGGACATTGAACTTTCCATTCATCAATCGAATATTTAATATATTCCAAAGGTCAGTACCTGTCAGTCTTGTGTCTTCGCTGTGTTATGTTACATGTCTGGCATATCAGTGTTATGTTGTGTCATGTGATGTTAAGTTGTGCCGTGTTTCCATTTGTTTGTGTTGATGTCATGTGACTCCTTTGTTCTGTTTTCCCACCGATTGTTAATGTGTATAAGTTCCACCTGTGTCTCTCCCCTGTTTGTATTTAGTTTAATTATGTCTTGTGTATTTATACCCGTGTGTTCAGCTCAGTCTTTGTTTGGTATTGTATTGCCACGGTCTGTTCAGCAGTTGATGAGTCCTGTTCCAGTTGTGAGTGTTAATGTTGTAGATAGTTATTTGTTTTTTTTAATAACTCCAGGATCCGTGTGTTTGTGGAGTGAGTGACCTGTGACAGTACCATTATTCAGTTTTCCAATTCACTTAAATCTTGTTCCTTTTTAAAATTTATTTAATTAATAAATATATCAAGGTTTCTTTAGAACATATAAATAAACATGACAGCTTCAACAGCATGTTACAATGACAATACGTATGACACTGTAGATAAACTCTGTTTTGCCATCAAAAGATTAAATTTTTTTTTTCTTTTAAACTGGACTAGTACCGGCAGTGCTACATTAACCTAAACAAAAATACAGTAAATTCTGTACTTGTTCACTAGTCTGATCATAATTTTCATTGTACTATCTCCTAATATGATGATATGCTAGAGCCAAAACGAAGGCAGAGAAAGACGCCAATATGATGCATGTGCTGCTCCTCTCACTGCCATCTGTTTAAATGCTGAAACTCCATCGTTCACGCTGGGTATTCCACACCACGCTTTAGTTTTAGCAAACAACAGCCGCAGGTCATTGTGGGTAGTCCAGCAGTAAAAGCTTTTAAGCAATGCCCATGTTTGCCCCCACAGTACATCCATTTTCACTTCCTAAAGTCTCCAAGAAATCAAAACTAACAATACAATTTGGTTAGCTCACATTGCTAGTTTTGTGGTGAACAATTTTATGCATTTTAAGAAAAACAAATGGTTTGCCCTTCTAATATGGAGCTAATAATATGCCAAAACAGTCTGAATTAGAAAAGTGTTCATTTGAATTATTGACAATTGTAACTTAATTGAATCACATTTTTTATATGCAGTAAAATTGTTATGAATTTGAGTTTCTTAATTTGAATTTCATAACTTGAATATTGAACATCTGAAATGTAAGACAACTGAATTTTTCAAGGTTGAATATTTGTATAGATGCATTTTCAAACTTCAGAATTTTTGTGTTCTGAATTCCTAGCCTGCAGATATCCAGTTTGTAGAGTTTCAAGTTTTCAAGACGAAGAAATTTAGAACATCAAATTCAATATTCTAAAATTCAAAACCTGAAATTCAGATTCAGAAGAAAGTAGGTCAGGGGTGATCAACAGGGAGGAGTAGATGATCACCAAAAAGTCAAACTAACCGTTTTGGCCAATCGCTGAGCTGTGTGAGTTTACTGGTGTATGTGAGGCTCAGGAGGACACAATTCTTCTGCAAACTGACTATCGGGGGTCAGCTATTTTCAGAATCAGAATCAGTTTTATTGCCAAGTGTGCTTCACACACACAAGGAATTTGTTTTGGCAACAGAAGCTTCCAGTGTACATAGCAGTTTTCAGCAGTTTATGTAATAAATCTATACATGCTTCAGTGAACCAAATTCATATATATTTAATTCAATTACATTTCATTGGTTAATTTTATTCACTTTTTGGTGTTTTGAGAGATAAATAGCTGATTCTGACCTATACTGTAACCTCTGATGGGTTATTTCATCAGAAAGGACTTTCCAAGCTTTTTTCAAGTGCATTTTCAAACTGTCCCAGCATTTTACAACTATGTTAAATGACGTGCACACACTTCATCAAATTATGTAAGATGCTATTTGTTATAATATTCTATAGTACAGCATAGCATATACAGTAGTATAGTATTTTAAGGAAAAGTTCAATTATGTTTGCCCAAAGCCCATTATTAACATTGAAATGTTGCCTCTTTAAATATAATTTATTCACATCTAAGATGTCATATTTAACCTTACATTTATATTTATTTGAATGATCTGATTTTTCCATATGCTTAAAAATATTACATTATTTTTGGCTAAAGTATATTGAAAACAATGGGTGGCGCCAAATCTCTATCTTTGTCACTGAATTGTTTTTTCTGATTCATTCGAATCGGCTCATTTATAAAATAACTAAGTGACTCACTATGAATGACTCGCTCACAGATTTCTTGTTAACCTTATTTGTTAAGTACTTAAAACTTAGTTTCAAATGGTAACAACATAAGAGGTGTTAAAGTCTATATTATTGTGAACAGAGTACAGGGAAAGCCACTTGAGTTTTCAACAATGTTTGTTTGAGGTGACCCAAAACTGTGTTACCTAAAATAATTATAAGTATAATTTTACATTAGGCTATATGTAGATAAATTATTTTTACCTATTTCCAGACCACACCAGACCCCCAACCTCATAATTCGCACTCTGTAATTCGACTATAACTATGAATCAAGCAGAGGTGAGTGATTCATAGTTTGACTTTTTGGTGATTGTCTACTCTTCCCTGTTGATCACCCCTGACCTACTTTCGGCTAAATCCGAATTTCACTAAATTTCTGGTTTTTAATTTTTAGAATACTGAATTTAATGTTCTGCATTTCTTCATCTTAAAATTTTGAAACTGTATTTCTACAAACTGGATATCTGCAGTCTATGAATTCAGAAAACAAAAAATCTGAAGTTTGAAAATGCGTCTATAAAAAATTCTGCCTTGAAAAAGTTATGAAATTCAAATTCATTCATTCATTCGTTTTCTTTTCGGCTTAGTTCCTTTATTAATCTGGGATCGCCACAGCGGAATGAACCGTCAACTTATCCAGCATACGTTTTACGCAACGGATGCCCTTCCAGCAGCAACCCATCACTAGGAAGGAAATTCAAATTAAGAAATTCAAATTCAAAACAATTTTAACGGCATATAAAAATTCTTATTTAATAAATTACAATTGTCAATAATTCAAATGAACACAATTCAAATTCAGATTGTTTTGGCATATTATTAGCTCTATATTATGATCTTTATTTGAAATCTGAAAATGTAATGCAATTTTTTTTTTCCAGTTAATTTGTCAGATTGCGTATCTTAAGAATTGGGCGTGGCTAACATATTTAACCATGCCCCTCCAACTGTCAGTTTTTTCAACGAACAGAAATAGTGAGGAGGATTCTGTTAGGTTGTAATAACTCCCCCCAAACATTTTTCCTGATCTTCCTGAATGAAATGCCTACACTACATCCATTCAGCTTAAGCTGAAAAAACAGGCCATGTCTATACTTGCTCATTTAATATTCCATTTCTCTAGGAACTGCGTCACAATATAAAAAAAAATTATGATCGCAGCTTATGGTTCATGGGGATTTTAAAGCACATTGATAGGTGAGTTCTATAAAGTCCTACATTTACAGAAATATTGTCTTGTAGGTCTTTAGTAATTTTAAACAGGTCTTAATTTTCCTTAGAAAAAGTAAAGCTACCTAATCGATTCAACACATCCAATCACCAACAATACATCTCAATAAAACTTTTAGGAAAACTCACTACAAAACTATGCATTCATATAGTTTTTTTAAGATAGTATGTATATAACTAGGTATACAACTATGTTGTTTTAAATATGTGGCTAAGAAAAAAATAATTTGGTTATTATTTACCTGTAAAAGTCTCTAGCATGCTAAAGGATTTAGTTGCAAGTGCTGCACTGTTGCTGTAAGTTATTGATCATTTGCATAATGGCAGCCCACAGTCTGTCTACAAGCAACTGTACACTCATTTATTATTAATAGCTGTCGTTTATTATGCATGAGTGTGCATTTAAAATCTAGCGTCGAGGCCTATGCTTCACATTCATGTGTTTAATTGCTTCCCTCTGACACTCAGGATGTTGAAGGGGAAAGAAGTGACAGTGGACTCTTTAAGTGGCCTTTAAGTGTCTGCGTAGACAACTTGTGCTGACATTACACTGCTGGTATTGTCTCAGGCTGCAGTTAAATGAAGGACCACAAGAACGTTTCCAGTCATTCACTTTCTGTGGACTCTGGCCATTTTATACCCACATTAAAACTCTCAAACCTTACTGATCGATAATTAACTAACTGCTTTGTTTTCATTGCTTGCTTTCTTTCATGTGTTATGCTGTGACTGGCTGTCTATGTTATATATTACCTTATACTAATTTCATTGTTTGGCTTTGGTGGGTTTGTGTCTGTCAACCACTTGAGTGAGTAATTATTTTTAAGGGTGTGATCTCTTTAAGCTTAATATTAGTTTTGGTTGTTTCACATCTGTTGGACAAACTGCACATGGGTTCATTGTGGAGATGTGGGAGTATGAACATTTCATATCATGATTACAGTGACTAAAATCATCAGTTATCAGTATAGTCATGTTTGTTAAAATTACCTAAAATAGTCAAAAACAACTATCACACACTCTTAAGGCATTCCACCAACTTTTGAAAATGAACAAACAATGAATAAAACAAAGTTTTTCAGTTCACAGTTTTAATGATCATTTGAAATAATAATTTTAATCCTTGGAAAATTTACCATGGTTACCTTGAAACCAGTATTCATGACAACACTAGGTCACATTCAACTCACTTTCTGTAGATAATGTTACAATACTATTTAAGTTGGGCAAGTATTGTAGTTTTTTTATCAATAGTTGGAATTTGTTTTGACAGACATAATTTGTTGAAGTTTCAGGGCCCTACACTCTCAGAAATAAAGGTATGCGAGCTGTCACTGGCGTGGTACCTTTTCAAAAGGTACACGTTTGTACTTAAAGGGTACATATGGGTACCTTAAAAGTATATATTAGTACCTAAAAATTTTAAGAGGAACACTTTTTGTACTTTTTGATACTAATATGTACCCTTGAGGTATTAATATGGACCTTTTAGGTACAAATTTTTACCTTTTGAAAAGGTACCACCTCAGTGACAGCTCACATACCTTTATTTCTGAAAGTGTAGCATATACTCGGCGCAATGAGGTGCTAGAAGAGTTTTGCATGACTTGATGCTATTTTTAGACCAGAGCAACCCTAATTTTCATGTTTTGCACCACATTAAGTAGCAAATCAATTTGTGCCACTTTGTGGACTCATGGGTGTGCCGGTCTATAAAGGAGGTGTGTTAAGGCGGATTGTTGGCATGTTTCTATTTGGAGAAACTGAAATAGACTGCGCCATTGACCAACTAAAATCTGGTCTAAAGTCCAGCGCAGAGCACGTTAGTTTATGCATGTTTAAATGCTTAATATACAATAATATAAAATGTTCCAAAAATTATTATTTACTACATAGATATGAAAAAAGCACTACTTCCATGCCTTCGTGTCCGTAAGCTTTTTTTCAGCTTATTCATAACTAATTGTATTTTTATTATAATGTTGTTATTATTAGTATTAGTATTATTTATTATATGCATATTTACATTTTGTTTTAATGAAAACAAGTTTAGATTTGTCCTCCTGTTGGGTTTTGGAGATGTATATGCATCACCATATTGGGCATAAGAATAGGTCGTGTGTTTGGATATAACTCGTTATTAATGTTCATTTATTTGTTTTTGCGCTTAACAAACTAAATAAATATGTAGGCTAATGGATGCCTTCAGTGGAGTGCATACAACACGATTTCCTTATCCACAAAAGTAAAGGAGTAATGTAAAGAGTATAAGTGAAGTAAGGAGAAAGTAAAGAGGCTGAATGGAGGAGGCTCAATCTTTATCCTTGCGCAGATGGTCTGTTTAACTGTTTTCTCGCTAGTGAAGCATTCAGTTTTTCCACTTACAAAGTCCGCCATGTAAATAGCAAATGTGCCATGGCGTGACGCAACTGACTCTTAAAAAAAATGGGTGATGAGACTCTGAAAAACTCAAAAATCATTAAGAGAATAAGCCCAACTCTGTTAGACCATGCGCTGTGGCACAAACAAAAATTTTTTGTTTTTAAACTAGCAAAAGTGATCGCATACCCATCGGCATACCCCTTAGGGTGTGTGTGTGTGTGTGTGTGTG
>CAIGQZ010000690.1:7798934-7814743 GCA_903798205.1 Danio tinwini | reverse complement strand
ATATATATATACATACATACAGACACACTGCATCCGTAAAGCATAGTATTTACTTTCCACTTTTTTTATGTCTTTTTGAATATGATTTCACAAGCTTGGCACACCTGTCTTTGGGAATTTTTACCCATTCCTCTTTGCAGTACTTCTCAAGCTCTATCAAGGTTGAATGGGAAGCAACGATGTACAGCCATTTTCAGATCTCTCAATAGGATTTAGGTCTGGGCTCTAGCTGGGCCACTCAAGGACATTCACTGAGTTGTTGTGAAGCCACTCCATTGATATTTTGTCAGTGTGCTTTGGGTCATTGTTCTGTTGGAAGATGAACTGTCACCCCAGTCTGAGGTCAAGAGCACTCTGAAGCAGGTTTTCATTCAGGATGTCTCTGTACATTACTGCATTAATTTTTCCCGCTATCCTGAGTAGTCCTCTAGTTCCTGCTGCTGAAAAACATTCTCACAGCATGATGCTGCCACCATCATGCTTCACTGTAGGGATGGTATTAGCCTGGTGATGAGCGGTGCCTGGTTTTCTCCAAATCAAGTCCAATCAACTGAATTTACCACAGGTGAACTCCAATTAGGCTGCTGAAACGTCACAGGAATGATCAGTGGAAACAGAATGTACCTGAGCTTAATTTAGAGCTTCATGGCAAAGGCTGTGAATACTTATGTACATGTGATTTTTTTATAATTTTTTTTTTAAAATAAATTTGCAACAATTTCCCCCCAAAAAATCACATTGTCATTATGGGGTATTGTGTGTAAAATTGAGGACATAAATTAAGTAAAGCGCTCTGAATATTTTTTTCTGGATGCACTGTATATATATATATTATTATAACTGTTGCTCAACACTTTTCTTTCACATTTCATGAATTGTCAAAATCCAATGTCTTGAGCTCATCCATGCGGAACTGTGTAAAATTTAATATGCAGTGAAAGGACATTATGCGTTTCTTAAAGACACAGAAGGTCATTGTTTTGTCACATCAGTTCTCCAGAAGGCAATCTGGCCCACTCAAGGGAATTGACGGGGGAGAAATACATTTCATTTTATTGCCTAGAGTCACTCAGCTGATAAAACCAAATAATGAAATTGATTTAAGAGCTCAGTGACCTTTAGACAAACTTATGTTCAAGAGATGGTGCAAATCTATAACATACACACAGCATGGCAAAAAATTGATAAAAAATCAATACAATCTTTTTGTTACTGTTAAAGACGTATGGATTACAAAAGATTGCTCACTTATTTTCTTGCATACAACTACTGGCAACATAAAATGTATAATTTTCATTATTATATACAGTTGAAGTCAGAATTATTAGCCCTACTTTCAAATTTTTTTCCTTTTTAAATATTTCCCAAATGATGTTTGGGCAAGGCAGAGCAAGGAGCAAGGAAGTTTTCACAGTATGTCTGATAATATTTTTTATTCTAGAGAAAGTCTTGTTTGTTTTATTTTGGCTAGAATAAAAGCAGTTTAAAATTTTTTAAAACCATTTTAAGGTGAAATTTATTAGCTCCTTTAAGCTATATATTTTTCGATGGTTTACAGAACAAACCATCATTATATAATAACTTGCCTAATTACCCTAACCTGCCTAGTTTACCTAATTAACCTAGTTAAACCTTTAAATGTCTCTTTAAGCTGTATAGAAGTGTCTTGAAAAATATCTAGTAAAATATTATTTACTGTCATCATGGCAAATATAAAATAAATCAGTTATTAGAAATGAGTTATTAAAACTATTATGTTTAAAAATGTGTTGAAAAAAATCTTCCTAAGGTAAACCAAAATTGGGGGAAAAATAAAAAGGGCTAATAATTTAGGGGGCCTAATATTTCTGACTTCAACTCTATATATAGACACGCATCATTCTACTTTGAATAGTATTAAAGTAAAAAATAAACTATTAGTTAAACTTTTATTTAAAAAAGAACATGATCACAATTTACAGTGAGGAAAACACATCTTTTGTGAATAAAAACCTGATGATAATCCTCAGGTGGAAAAAAACATTTTTTATGTTATTATATTAAAACAAAACATTATATATTTTTATATAATCAATTTATGAACCATCATGATTTAGTTATAATTAAAAATAAATATAGCTTTTATTTATTTATATTATTATAAATAACTTAAATTTATAGTCAAATTATATTTGCATTTGTTTTTGATTTAATTAATTGATATATACATTTTTAGAAACAAAATTCTTATTATCATTAATTTCTGTCAAAGCAAAGTGAAATAAACAAAACAAAGAAACACTATACCTAGAAAAACAATACAATCTGATTTGAATTGGACAGCGAGACGGCACATTTCTGTGAAAATTGCACCATGTGTTATGCAAAATGTGTCATTTCATGCATGTCTGTCAGTTCCACAGCTATGGTTAATAACAATAAAACTCACCGCCCAGCGCTTGCTTCATCACAAAATCCATGATGCACTCAGATATCTGCTCCTCTTATAGCTATAGAGAATGTTGCATTTAGTCCAGCCGTGATCCTGAATGTACGGCTCCACCACAGTGTGTCGAGTTCTAAACAATCATTCACACCTATTGGGAAAAATAAATAAATAACACACAATCAGCAAACACTGCCGATCATTAATGTCAATACAACCTCGTCCATCACACGTGTCAGTGTTTAAGCTTAAATTCAAGAATGCAACTAGAATTCTGCACAGAAAAAAAACTGTCAGCAAACACATGCACATATGTTCATCTGAGCTTCCAGACGAACCTCACACAGCGGGTGATTCACAGTCACTTCTGAAAGCTCAAGAAAGTCCAAGTAATTACTGCTAACAGGAACACACTTCCAGCAACACTGACATTAACACTATAGCAGAGAGCTTTATTGCTGAATTTTTCTCTGAGGGCGTGCGATTTCATTAAAAAACTCAAGAAGAGATTTTTTTTTTTTTTTTTTTTACTTGGCCACAACAACAAAAATCTTTCAGCTTTTCAAATAAATATTAGTTTCCTTGAGACCTTGGATGCTCAAAGCACCCTCTGAAGATGCAGAGAAACAACCACAACAAACCTGAAACCTAAATGCACTATAGACAATCAAATCTAAAAACACACGACAACAGAAGAGCGTTTATCAGAAACTACTCTGGCATTAAATATTTGTTTAAATAATTTTGCTTCCACTTACCAGAAGACCATGTGTAGCAATTTGTCCTTGATGAAGAATTTCCTAACTGAAAGACATGCTGGAAAAGCTGACAAAAGACTCGCCGCGTCCTGATAAAATACCTCTCTTTCTCACTTCATTCATACTCCCCCTCTCTCCTCCCCCTCAACTTTATTTTGTTTAATTTTAATGAACAGATTACCCCAATTACCATATGCTGGAACTCCTTTTCTGAAAAATATTTACTGATATTTAAATATTAACTTTATATTTTCCGCGAAAATATAATTGTTTTTACTACTGTTTCAATAAAACAAAACAATTTCATAGCAATAAATAAACATGCTGTTGAACCTGAAAACTATATTTATGAGATCATACACAAAGAACACACATGTAGTACATTACATATACATACAGTTAAAATCAGAATTATTGAACCCCCTTTGAATTTTTTTTTCTTTTTTAAAATTTCCTAAATGATGTTTAACAGTGCAAGGGAATTTTCACAGTATGTCTGATAATATTTTTTTCTTCTGCAGAAAGTCTTATTTGTTTTATTTCAGCTAGAATAAAATCAGTTTTAAATTTTTTGAAACTATTTTAAAGTCAAAATTATTAACCTCTTTAAGCTGTATTCTTTTTCGATAGTCTACAGAACAAACCATCATTATACAATAACTTGCCTAATTACCCTAACCTGCCTAATTAACCTAATTAACCTAGTTAAACCTTTAAATGTTATTAGAAATTAATTATCAAAATTATTATGTTTAGTAATGTGTTGAAAAAAATCTTCTCTCAGGTAAACCGAAATTGGGGAAAAAAAGAAACAGGGGGGCTAATAATTCAGGGCGTTTACTAATTCTGACTTTAATTATATGTACATACAAAAAATTTGATGGTAAAAAGGATGGATAAACAGGGGGGTGTACAGTTGTACACTTGAATGCAGAATAATTAGCCCTCTTATGATTTTTGTTTTGTTGAAATATTTCCCAAGTGATGCAAAGACATTTTCACAGTATTTCCGCAACATATCGTTTTAGCATCAATATCGCAATGTGCGCATCCACAAAAGTGACATCGCAAAGATATGCGATCCAGTCTGAAATATAGTTGACCCGGAGCCACAGAATTGTATTTAAACACTGTATTTATATGGACTTAATATTATTTATGCAAAACATGCAAAAACGTTTCTTACTTAGAATTAGCTGAATACTGTTAGACTGCACAGAAGACAGAGTGCTATTTAAACTATCTTGTGAAACTGTATTCATATCGCAATATTTATCATAGACAAATAAAATATCGTAATATCATATTTTTCCAATATCATGCAGTGCTGTTTCCCATCATATTTTTTCTTCTTGAGAAAATCTCATTTATGTTAGTTTGGCTGGAATAAAAGAGTTTAGAATTTTTTATAAAAGCAATTTTTTATGTCAATATTATTAGCCCTCTTACGTTATTATTATTATTTTTTTACAATTTGCTAAAGAACAAACCACTGTTGTCTGATAATTTCCCAATTAACCTAACTTACCTACCCCTAATTAACATAGTTAAAGCTTTTAATTGCACTTTAGGATAATGTAGTGAAATTATTTATAATGTTAAAATATAATGTAGTGTTCTTATGGCAAAATAAATTAGATTTTAGAAATTAGTTATTAAAACTATTATGTTTTAAATGTGTCAAATGATTCTGTCAGTTAAAAATCACTTGGGAAATATTTTTAAAAAAATTACAATTACAGAGGAGGGCTAATTTTGACTTCAACCATTTATACAAATGTAATTATTTATAAGGTGAATGAATATGGAGAACAAAACATGATGATATGCTATAATTGATTCTATAAATCTATTTTCTTTAATTATAGACAACGCTTCATAATACACTACACCAAGTTTTCATAATTATTCTCATTATTAAAACAACCTTATTTTAGGCAGAAAAAAATGAAGATAAATGTGCTAGACATTTAGACATTTGGACCCATCCCTACATGCAGTGGCTGATCATCCTCTCTAGAGTCAAAATGTGGTCGTGAAAACCGCCAGCATGACTGATTAGCATAACACACAGTTGTCCTTTAGTGACCTTGAGGTTGGCTTTGTGTGCCATTTACCATCTCAGTTCATCCCAACTCCAGTACAACCACTTCTATTACAGTACACCGACATGGCAGTTTACTCACAGTACTGATGTAGCGAACACTTGTCAGTGTTTCAAACACAAACACTTCCATTAAACTGTCTTCAGAGTGTGTTTTCTACAAGAGTTATGAATTGTGAGACAGAGAAAAGAAGCATTTGCTATAAATGATTTGCATTATCAGACATTGCATTGCATCTAATTATAAATCTTTTTCTGTCATCTCATATAAAAGCTTATTCCAACCAGCTCAAGCGTACATCCTGGTGAATTTAAATTATATGATAATCTGACATCTGAATGAGATTTGCAAAAAAAAAAAAAAAAACAACAAGACAGCAAAAGGATATATGTCATGGGAAACCTCACAATTCACCATAATGTCAAGCAGAAGTGATGTTCTGATTGACTGGTGAATCTAATCCAACTCTTTGAGCTTCCAGAATGATATAATGGGATTAAAAATTAAGCCTTAAGGTTATAGTTTTTGCCAACTGAAAGCAGAAGCTGAAACTAAAAGATGGGCCTTTTCATTATGAAACTCCTTTTAGAGCTTCTTAAAGCACACGACTGCACAAGATAGTTGTATAGTTCAATACTGAATATAAAGAAGAGGAGGAGGAGTAGACTTTCTAAAGCTATTAGTGGATCCTTACGTAAGCTCTGCTTCAATGAAATCACTGTGGGGCATTTGATTTCCTAAACAGAAAATCACTGATGTATGGCACCAAACAATGTTGTGATAATATGACAATTAATTTGCTTACTGCACTAAATGCTGTGATAGATTTTAAAATCAAAGAAGTCTCTGGAAAACAACATAGCTGCTTAAAGCATGGATGGAGCTGGCTGAGACTTTGCCCAACCAGGCATGAAATTATTACTCCTCCTATTAAAGACTTCAGCATTTGCACAATTATGCAACATAATAGTGCATGAATAGAAACAAGGTTTTTGCACATGTACAAGAAGACTCTCTGAAGAGGTCGCTCCTTCAGCTATAATAAGAACAATTTATGCTCTTTGTTATGTTTTCAGTACTATTCTGTTGTGCTTTCCTCATAAAGAAGCAATAATATGCCTAAAGCATAAAAAAGCAATTATAGATTGACTGGTTTCAGGTGTCTTATGTGAAAAAACTTCAGCTATATCACAGCAGATTTGTGAGTTATGTATTGTTTTATATTTTTGATGCCAATGCGATACTTTTAGGCCATGTCCACGCTAATATGTTTTCTTTTGAAAACAGATATTTTTCTCTCAGTTTTGGCCTTCCATCCCCACTGAGTGTTTTTGTGACAATGAAAATATCCTTTTAAAACCACAAATCAATGTGGATTCATTTGTCTTAGTGTGATCTTCAGGTTTTTAAAAACCATGTGACCAATTAGGCTGAAATGGTGGACATTGTACAACAGTTGTTTTGGATGCTCACTGTTTTGACATCATTGTAAAAGATTAATGACTGAATGTTTACCTAGAGCTATTGTTTTGGCTTGTGTTGTAGTCTATCGGTGCATTCCAAATGAGATATATTGCCCTTCGAAGGGCACTTTGGTGTGAAAACAAAAATGACTGCCATATTGAAGTGTCGTTCCAAACCGCTCAAAACTGGCCACTTTGAAGGCCCCTTTGGAATGAAGGATTTTGAACTGATGGTTCACTTATGATCCTTTGCACAGGGAAGTTTTTTTTTTTTCAATTTGTTTAACAATAAACCTACAAGGGCAATAACATAAAAAGAGTAGGCTACAGTAATAAAATGATACAATGAAAAAAAAAAATAGAAAGAGTAGTTAGACATGACAAACCCATTTTTAAATTTAGGTGAAAATAGAAACAAATTACAAAAAAAAAGTTTAAGGTAGGGATGCTCCGATTGATCAGCCAGAAATTAGTATTGGCATCATCCAGTACCAATGATAATTATATTTAATGACTTTAACAGTACTCACTGATCTGGCCAATCTCATAAACCAATCGCAAGTGTTTGTGTTAGTTGGAGATGAGCAAAAATATTTGAATGACCTGGTATATATTTAGACCTTTTTACAAATAAGAACTGTAAGTTCTGTGTTTGCTGTTGGAGGTGGTGTTTGTGAGGCCAGCAGGAGGCGCTCAACCTGTGGTCTGTGTTAGTCCTAATGTCCCAGTAAAGTGAAGGGGACATTTAAACTTTCTGTGGTCATTTAAAAATCCCATGACACTTCTCGTAAAGAGTAAAGGTGCAACCCCAGTATCCTGGCCAAATTTCCTTCATCGGCCCTTACCCACAATGGCCTCCCAATCATCCCCATCCACCGAATTGGCTCTATCATTCTCTCTCCACTCCACCTACTGTATAGCTGGTGTGTGGTGAGCGCACTGGCGCTATATAAATACACATTGCATTGCATCGCATTGCATTTGACAATATTGCAAGTGCACTAAAACCTGGCCAAAAATATTAGATAAAACAAGCTACTTTTAACATGAATATATAATATAATATAACTTGTTATTTACTTATTGCAGTAAACAGTAGTTTTTATTATATTTCCTTTAAGTAAATAAGTAATGGATTTATAGGTTAGCATTTTAATTTCGTATGCATTAAATATGTGCTCCAAACATTTTCTTGATTGAGACATGTTGAATTCTTCTTCCATCATTTGCAGTGTTTCCAAATTGCATTGATAGTCATTTTTCTTACCAATTTGTTTATTTATTTTTTTTATCTGTGCTATCTATTATTTTCTGTAAAGCTGCTTCTGACCATGACATATTCACACCTAAATGGTTAAAAGAGATGTGTTTAAGGGATTATATGCAGCATTCTTAATTTATTCTCTTAGGTGAGGAGAGAAATCCACTTAAGTATTATACTTAGAGGGTAAATGTGCTTTATGCATTATAAAGCCTGAAGAATCAGAATCGGTACTCGGTATCGGCTAATCACCATGACAAGGAATCAGTACTCAGTACTGGCTCCAAAAATCCTGATTGGAGCATCCCTAGTTTAAGGCTTAAAATAATGTACAGTTTTTTAAATTTTTATTTTATGTTCTTTATTTTAATGTGTAAAGTTTGACCAATTTCTATCTTCTGTCAAATGCAGGGAACCTCTATGGTTGTCTCGTTAAGATGATGCACACTGTAAAACCCAATAAGTTAAGGTAACTCAAACCAGGAGGAAACCGATTGCAACAAACCATTTAAGTTCAAAAACTAATCCTAATGAGTACTGTGAACTTAATCCATTTGAGTAAATGAAGCAATTTAAGTACAGTAAAACCCAATAAATGAAGAGAACTCAAACCAACTGAGTACTGTAAAACCCAAGGCAACTCAAACTGTTTGTGAACTTAATTTAAGTTGAAGTAATGAGGTATTTAATTAACTCATTACTTTCAACATTATTTTGAGTTAAACACTCTCATTTCATTTGTAGTTGACTGTTGGATTTTACAGTGCAGAAATGCATTCCAAAGACAAGCTTTCTTGGACCCCTACACCTTTCATCCCTTCAAAGCTCTGGAGGGTAAACTCTTGGAAGGGATTAGGCATACACTGTAAAAATGCAGGGTTCCACACAATTCATTCATGTTGTCCCAACACGATTAAATTCCGCTAAGAATTGATTGTTAACTTAACACTTTTAACAAATTTATGTGGACTGAACATAAAAGATTAAGTTGTCCGAATGAAATCTTAAGAATTGTGTTGTTTCAGCTTATTTTTATTAGGCAGTTTAAACAAGTAAAAAAATATTTTTTTGAGTGTAGAGATGTGTCCTTCTGAATGTAACGCAGTGCATATCCTCACTCTTGTTTGCAACTTTATTATACTCTTGCCTTATTTCTGTAGCACTTTTTATAGTGTAGATGTAATCAAAATAAAGATGAACTGAATTGAATATTTTACTCCATCAACTCCACTTTACTGACGGTCCATTAAAAAAAATTATCTGTGAGTTTCCTTAACATATTGCTGCAATGTTTCAAAGAGCCAGAAAGTAAATAAACACCAGAGCTCAAAGCTTCTTACGTCTTGATACATGTACTGAACAGGGACAATAGTGATTTCTTTTGTTTCAATGTGGATGACCAACCTTTGGAAAACAATTAAAAACAACAGTTTGAACATGGGGTGTTTTTAGGTGAAAGCAAAGTTTTCAAATTTATCTGGATTCAATTCAATTCACCTTTATTTGTATAGCGCTTATACAATGTAGATTGTGTCAAAGCAGCTTCACATAGAAGATTATAGTAAATTGAAACAGTATCAGTTAAATTTTCAGAGTTTAAGTTCGGTTCAGTTTAGCTCAGTGTAGTGTGGTTAATAATCACTACTGAGAGTCCAAACACTGTGGAGCAATTTCATCGATGCGCAGCTCTACAGATCCCGAACCATGCAAGCCAGTGGCGATAGCGGCGAGGAAAAAACTTCACCAATTGGCGAAAGTGAAGATTTAAAAACCTTGAGAGAAACCAGGCTCAGTTGGGCATGACCATTTCTTCTATGGCCAAACGTCTTGTGCAGAGCTGCAGTCTAGGTGCCGGAAGCTGGACCTTAGCGAAGACTCGTCTGTCCTTGGAGCGTCACAGGAATCATTAGTGTAGACATAGTCTTAATAGAGTAGCTGAGCCTCGGTGTAGCCTGAACTGACACTTTTTAAAAAGTGCCACAAAGCAACAGTGGGCGACAATAAAGAACAGTTTCTTTTTTTTTAATTGATGAATATATTGAAAGCTTAAAGAAGACATAATTACAAAAATAGAAGTGAATACAAAACAAATTCACTTTTAAACTAACATGTATCCAATAATTTAATACTAAATAAAAGTAGGCGATGCGGTGGCGCAGTAGGTAGTGCTGTCGCCTCACAGCAAAAAGGTTGCTAGTTTAAGCCTTGACTAGGTCAGTTAACATTTCTGTGTGGAGTTTGCATGTTCTCCCCGTGTTCACGCGGGTTACCTCCGGGTGCTCCGGATTCCCCCACAAGTCCAAAGACATGCGGAATAGGTGAATTGGGTAATTGTTATTACATGCAGGACAATGCTCCATCACACGCGTCGAAGTACTCCACAGCGTGGCTGGCAAGAAAGGGTCTAAAAGAAGAAAAACTAATGCCATGGCCTCCTTGTTCACCTGATCTGAACCCCATAGAGAACATGTGGTCCATCATCAAATGTGAGATTTACAAGGAGGGAAAACAGTACACCTCTCTGAACAGTGTCTGGGAGGCTGTCGCTTTTGAGTGTCCTTGCAAAGAAAGGTGGCTATATTGGTCACTGATTTGTTTTTGTTTTGTTTTTGAATGTCAGAAATGTATATTTGTGAATGTTGAGATGTTATATTGGTTTCACTGGTGAAAATAAATTATTGAAATTGGTATATATTTGTTTTTTGTTAAGTTGCCTAATAATTATGCACAGTAATAGTCACCTGCACACACAGATATCCTCCTAAAATAGATAAAACTAAAAACAAACTAAAAACTACTTCCAAAAATATTCAGCTTTGATATTAATGAGTTTTTTGGGTTCATTGAGAACATGGTTGTTGTTTAATAATAAAATTAATCCTCAAAAATACAACTTGCCTAATAATTCTGCACTCCCTAATTGATTTTTTCTCAAGTTTCTCTTATTAGATAACTTTATCTGTTGTACACATTGATCCTAAAAACATGTACAACTTTTACAAATAGCTACAAAACATGCAGCATGAAAGAGAATACTTGAAAAAAATATACTTGAAATAAAAAAAAACTTTTAAATAAAGTAAATAAAAGAGTGAATGAATAGCAGACTGTCCACAAGTCACTCCAGGCATGCATCTCTGTGTCAGTGAAATAATGACTTCAGTGAAGATTAGTTCTCCATGATTCTGTCCACATCCTCTCTTATCTTCTTACAGATGCTTTCAAGGACAGCCATTTAGGAGTGATACACACGGTCCCTGATTGCATCCATTAAGCCTATTGGAAACTACCTTCAGCCACAGCCTAATAACTCAGGTAAAAGACATATGGGGGCAGTTCGAATCAATAGATATGGACAAGGAAAGATTCCTGACTTTCCCGAAAACCCTAGAGCTTTCAGCTTAAAGGCAGGACTGAGTGCAACTACGCGACCTTACAACACATTAAAACTCTAAAGCCTTTCTGACTGGCATTATTTGTATCCACAAAGATGCCTTGAAAGCAAAAGGGAGAGAAAATAGCATCAAAACCTTGAGGAAATATCAGCCTGTTCAGTCATTCTCAGTATCTTTTCTTGTCACTTGATGGACTGCCAAACAAAAAAAAAAAAAACTCAAACAGAATGGTACCATTCCATTTGTCTGTGCTTGTTTGTTCCAGATAGAATGTTAGTTTGTGTGTTAAAGCCCAAAGTAGCTACTTTATGTCAGTGTGACAATTTCTTTGACAACATAAGTGTTACACCACTAATATGAGCCTTAAGAACAAACAGTAGCACTCACTGAGCAGTAGAGTCCCCATCAATATACTGGGGTGTTAGGACCCACACAGACCACAGTTTGAGCACCGGCTGTTGGCCTCACTAACACCACTTCCGGCATCAACTTAGCTTTCCTATGTGGTCTCCCATCCAGGTACGGACCAAACTGCAGCCCTGCTTAGCTTCAGTGGGTTATATTGTGAGTTGCAGAGAGCTGGCTGCCGGCTGCCCTACTCATATTTCTCTCTTCATATAGCTGAATATATGGCTATTACACAACCATAATACACTGTAATATAGCCTGGTTTGTTAGTTTATTATATCGCTTTGCTTTCTCACTGCAATCGATCCACTCCAGAGTTCATTTCAATCAAGCTTAGACCATCTCATTCAGGCGATCTCAGACCAACTGATTTGGTGCAGATCCGAGCACAATTGCGGGTTTCATGTATGCCAAACAAACCTCGCTAACTGGGCAAACAAGACAGGTTCCGAAACAAACGTCATGGTGTGAAAGCACCCCAAGACTGTATTTGCACGCAATTGACAAACAGTCGCAGCCTAATTAAACTTTAGTGACAAGGCAGCACTGGCCCGATCAGGCCAGTAACGACCCTGACTACTGTCACGAGCATCTCTCACGCTGGCCCGGGCCATCTGGCAGTCCTTATTGTCAAACCCTGCATTTAATTTTAGGGCTGATCAATATTTGTTTGAGCATCGATATCGCAATATGTGTATCCGCAATTGTCACGTCGCAAGATGGTATTTATACAATGATAACCATGCTGTTTTACATTTGATTGTTCAATTTCTGCATTTCAATACTGTTAGACTCCCCAGAAAACCATAAAGTATGTTTATTTAACTTTTTGTTTTTGTTCTGTCATTTTTATATATGCTTGTAATTTATTTTATTTTTTGCAGATGCGCTGCATAGAAAAAAAAAAACGTAATCACTTCAGTTGATTTAATTAATGAAATCTTTCTAAATATAGCTATTCAAATCATCTGGTGAAACAAAATTCATATGGCAGCAAAACAAAATATCGCTATGTCAGATTTTTCCAATAAGGTGCAGCCCTACTTCATTTGATAATATGCATGCAGGCTTAGTTCCTTGACATTCACAATATATAAAGATGTTAAATGTCCAGTTTCCACACTTTTTTTCTTTCCTAAAGTTAATGAATATATTTTTTTATTTCATCAAAAGCAATATCTGAACTATATACCATTTTTTCCCAGTTGTTCAGTAGAAGAGTAGTACAAGGTCACATTACAGAGAAAGTAATGGTTGAGTGGTTCAGTCCCATCAAGAACAAGAATGTTTTCCTGTTTTTAATAAATAAAAAACAAAGCTACAAAAAGGCCATGTACCTGAGGGTATTAAACAAGCCTGACATTTACAAAGAAATGTTTGCTCCATTAAAAAGACCAAAATCATTAAATACATTTAAATATCAGGACTAAAATATTTTCTCCTTCTGTTTGAGCAAAAAAAAATATATATTCTGTTTAATTCTGATAATAAAATTACTTTTTTTTCTCAGATTCTGACATGTGCAGCCTGAATTGAAGATGACCAATATTTTTCGGTTGAGTTGTATGTTGTTTATGCCTATGGCAAGTTGTACACTTAGACCAGTACTTTACATTTGTTCTGTGACATTTCTGCTAAGTTTGCCAAGCCACTTTGTGCTTCAATTATTACTTGATTAAAAAGCAAAAATTGCAGGAAACTTGCCAGATTATAATGTGGAAGTACAAAACCATGCACACAACCTGGCGCCTGGATGTCTGCCAGCACAAAATCTTGAAACCATATGCCTTTCGCCATAATTTTGTTTAATAGTCATAACAGAAAACTTAAAAGCACTGAATATGTTACAGCTGTTACAACTGTTACAGCAAACCAAATGGTTTTAGCCTATGCTGTATATGCATCTGGACACTAAATAAGTAACGGACACACTTCCCGCACAAGGGAAGATGTGGGAGGTTGTGAGAGGGATACAGGAAGGCAGGGCATGAAGGGTAATTAGGTTAAACTCAGAGCAGCTGGTTTACAAAGCGATTCGGACAGAAATGCACCATTCAGGATTAGATTAAATATGTGGCATGGGGCCTGGCTTCAATACTATACAGGTTCATCCCAACACACAGGAGCAGGAAAGCAATCTGTTCATTCTCAGCATGTATATTAATATATCACGCATGGAATCATTTTGCTGGGTATCTGCACTTATTAGCACAACAAACACAGATCTAGTGCAGAACACTGTATCCTGCTTTTACATATGCCATGTGTCCTCAACAGCAGGTGCAGAGCTGTAATACTAGCTGTAATACTAACAACTAGGGGTGTGACGAGACGCTTACTCCATGAGACAAGAAGAGACAAAAGATTGAGTTCACGAGATTGAGAGAAGATTTAAAAATATATATATTATTTAGGTGCTATTTCAAATCAACTTCTAAAGAAGGAATGTGTTTTTTACTTCTATTTTATTAAAATCTATGCAGTAAAGGACATAAAAACACTGCAAAATATTTTCTGATAGCCTATGTGAATGAAAAATAGTTTTTTTTCTATATTCATTCATTCATTTTAATTTTAGCTTAGTCCCTTTATTAATCTGGGGTCGCCACAGCGGAATGAACCGCCAACTCATCCAGCATATGTTTTACACAGCAGATGCCCTTCCAGCTGCAATCCATCACTGGGAAACATCCAAACAGACCCATTCACACACATACACTACGGACAATTTAGCTTACCCAATTCACCTGTACTGCATGTCTTTGGACTGTGCGGGAAACTGGAGCACCTGGAGGAAACCCACACAAACACAGGGAGAACATGCAAACTCCACATTGAAATGCCAACTGACCCAGCTGTGGCTCGAATCAGTGACCTTCTTGCTGTGATGCGATTGTGCTACCCACTGCACTACCGTGCTGTCCCTTTTTATATATATAATTTATATAATTTTAAATATTAGCTAAATATTTGCTAATATATGAATGGAAAATATATTTTTATTCAACTGAAAAATAACTCTTAAACTGCAAAACAATTTAGGTGCTTTAAAAAATGGTAATGACTTAGGGCTGTGCAAAATGATCGATAAATCTAACTATCGCAATAATTTCTTTTACGATAGTGTATCGATAGTCCAACCTCAAGTATCGATTTAAGTTGTGCCAAATGACCTCCTCCTCCGCTCCTGTAGATGTCCCTAACTTGCGATCAACAAAACGCCAAGTAGTAAGGTATCAGAAGTAAGCAAGAGTGAGCATGGCATAAAATATAAAGGTGCCTCCAGCTCCAGCAGTGTGGCTGCACTTTGGTTTTAACGCTGGTTGGGTCAATAGACGAGGCGGCATCACCGATCCTCCGCCCCGCCTCATGAAAAACACACACTCAGGCCCCGTTTACACTGATACAGCTTAGTTTTAAAATGGCAGTTTAAACCGAAAATGATCCACATCCAAACTGGCGTTTCACCAAGCATTTCTGAACAGCCCTCCGTCTGCTGAAAACGCACATCACGTGACCACACACACACACACACTATCATGCTCACGTCTGAGCTCCAGAGAAGTGTACAGAGTGTATATTTTATACAGTCATGGGTACGGACAGTTTATCAAGGATGTACCGCTGGATCGCGTCTTACTATAAGTTAGTTGTTAAATGTGATATTTAATTAATCTTGTCTCTATCTAATGACTCTTCTGTCTTTTGATTCTCTCAGGTAACGTGTGACAGCATCAGTACACTGCTTCAGTCTTTCGCTTTCACGCTTGTGCTAAGTAATTTTAGTGAAAACCTCAGATACTGTTGGTTAGTTCCTGTTGGTTGTGCAGCTTTTTTACCAAGCAAGTGTGTGGATGCCATAACGGCACAGTTCACTCTGCCTAGTCATGCCAGAGTCCTGCGGAAAAAAGTGATTGACAGGTGGTAATTTGTGTGTAACTTCTTTTTTTATTTATTTATTTATTTATTTATTTATTTATTTATTTATTTATTT